>BGPR01004044.1:102550-121045 GCA_013235015.1 Araneus ventricosus
GGTGAACGAAAAAGACAATAAGGAATAAACAAAAGGTCTAAGAAAAAAAGAAGAAAATTTTGTAAAGTGAGTGAACGAAAAAGACAATTAAGAGACAATAAGTAATAGACAGAAAGTCTCAGAAAAAAAGAAGAACATTTTGTAAAGTGGGTGATCGAAAAAGACAATTAAGAAACAATTAGGAATAGACAATTTTATTACATGATATAAAAATTGGCGTTAATTCTTTCAAATTTCTAAACAGTTTGTGGAAGAAATTCTCGTGTAAAATTGAGTCTACGATTTACAATAAAATTCTTTTGAAATTTTTACCTGTAACGTGTACATTTTGGTGGAATATTCAGGCACCAAACTGTCTTCGGTTCTAGAAAGGTTTCGTTATATAGCATCACGTTTTCTTCCACGTACCTTGAAAATTTTATCAAAATGTTTTTTTGATAAATTGATTATTAATTAAATGTTATGAGAAAAACATTATGAACACCATGAATTAAATGACAAAAAATAAACATGAAAGAAATATCAAAAATTTTACAAGAATTCATTTGACATTTGGGATATTACAATCATATCCAAATTAGAAATTTCTTTTTAGATTTCTTTTTGATACTTGCATGAAATATTGATGGTAATCTACTAATAGAAAATTATATAATTTATAATATTTTGAAATAATTTAAAATACATAAAGCATAATAATATATAGCGTAATTTATAATATATAATATAATTTATAATATATAATGCAATTTATAGCAATATATATAATTTATAATATTTTTGTGTACTAAATTTGTTTTGAAATTAATGATCAGAATGCGAAAAATTGGTGTTTATTTGTTTGTTTCTTTTTCAATTCTTATATATTTTTAATGTTTCCTGCTTGACCGAGCAGATCTTAAATTTCTTACGTTAGGAATGTTTTCATATTTTATATGAAAAGAAAGAGCCTTCATTTTATCATTCTTTATTTTCTGAATATCGCTCGCCACACTTGGCGGTTGAGTGCATGTCAATGAAGCTATTCTCTCCCCACCGAGGTGGGTCGAACCATGTTTATACTCCCAGCTCTCTTGTATTTAAAAGTACTGCCCCTGTTCGGGCAATGCCTGTATCATTTTATTGTATCTAATAAATCCCGTCCTCCACATGATGGTGGGGCGGCTCTCTCCTCGCTGGACCTCTCCTGGCCATACACTCTTCTTGGGTAAATAGACCCTGGTAGCACAAAGATATTGTACAATATTGTACGATATTAAGCAATATTCGCAATATTGTACAATATCATAAATAACAGACCCCGGTAGTACAAAGATACTGTACAATATTGAACAATATTCGCAATATTGTATAATATTGCGCAATATCATAAATAACAGAGCCTGGTAATGCAAAGATATCGTACCATATTGTACGATATTGAATAATACTGTGCAATATCATAAATAACAGACCCTGGTAGCACAAAGATATTGTACGATATGAACAATATTCGCAATATTGTATAATATTGTACAATATCATATAATAAAACATAATATCGAACAATATTGGACAATATCGGACAACATGTTGTGTTACCTGGGGATTGAGGGAAACACAAACTTCTTAAATTAAATAAATCGCTGTCAAGTGTTTTATTTGTGGTGATTTAAGGAGGTACAAACCTTTCAATTCTACTGCACATATGATTATTTGCATCCCCTTCAATTATTCCGTCATCCTTTATCAAAATACTTGCGCCTTCGTGTTGCAAGGCAAACATGAAACTAGAAAGAAAATAAATATATTACTGAGCAAATCTTGCATTTATAGTTTACGGTTTTCTTGAATAGATTAATGCGATGTTTATGTGATGAAATAAAGAATAAAGCTATTTTCACAGATATTATTTAGCACTGTATATGTTTTCTGTGCTATACCAAAAACTGATGGCATTATCTGCATAGTTATTTATTAATATTTACTTTTTCTCGAAATCCACAGCAGCAAAATGCACATCTAATGCGGCAAATATAGCAACATCACCACGAGAAATGAACTTCTAAAGACAATGTGTCAAAAAATTTTAGACGTAAAGTCAATAAAGAAATGGACGGGAGGCTGTGTTTGCGAAACGGAAGTTGTGATTGAGGGGCGTAGACACACTTACCTTACTCAACTGCGAATAAAGTAGCTCTATGTGACTATTAACTCTATAGTCTCTAGTGACTATTAATCTAGTGCGACTATCTGCCTATATCTTTGTAAAATTCTTCGTGAATTTCGCCAACTTTTCAGCTCGACTGGGACTAAACCGTAATTACAAATTCTAAAATTATTTTTGCAATCTTCAATGTCTACCTTTCTCTTAAATGAAACTAAAACCAACTCTCTATGCTATTTGGTTGCGGAGCTATAAGAGTTTAGCTTCAGCACGAAATTTGACGGGATTCAACAATTCTTGAGTAATATTTCGGGCGATCGATGAATAAATTGCGTTAGTCTGCATGCGCGGCAACACAATTTTTTGTGATTTTCACCAACTTTGTAGCTCGATTGTGACTAAACCGTAATTCCAAATTCTAAAATTCTTTTTGCAAATTTCAATGTCTACCTTTCTCTGTTAAATGAAACTGAAACCAACTATCTATATTATTAGGTTGCTGCGCTATAAGCATTTAACTTTAGCGCAAAAAGAGTCATAATTTTTTCCTTTCCCGAGGCACCATTAGACCACTAAGGAGTGACGTAAGTCTACGTCAAAAAGTTCACGCCTATCTCAGCTTCCACGGGCCGGAACGTGTTTAACAGATCGTGAACCGTTCACTGAAAGTATGAATATTGAACCGATATCCTTACTCAAAGAAGAGAAGTCGAATATATAAAAACAACCTTCAATGGCGATCGAGACACCCAAACTAATTATTTACACTCCTTTTACGAAAATATTAATCTGCTGCCACTGAATTTAAACAAAAAAAATCTCTGTTTACAATTTTACAAAATTTTTTCAAACCATCCTTTCAAATTGTTAATTCTGTGCATTTTAGTGTCAAGTTTACTTTGCGAGACGACCACTGTTGGAAGTCGTTACAGACAATATTACAGCAGAAGATTGTTGTAATGTACGCACATTTTAGATACTGACATTCTGAAAGGAAGGTAATATATTAAAAGCCAAGTTTTATGCTTGGCAATTAATCAGTGGCGGCTCGTGAGCTCAGAAACGAGCAGGGCTTCAAGATAATATTTATCAAGATAATACATTTTTAAAAAGTCACTTGAACATTCATTAAACCAAATTTTTCGATTTCAAAAGCAGATGTGAAATTACCTGCTTTTCAAACAAATTAACTAACCAGCACATATATGACATTCACTCTAGTTTTTCAAATAGAAAGTTAAGTGAATGTTGATGCGACGATTCTGCTGATGAAAAAAAATCAGAGCTCCACATACACACTTCCTTCCTCGCCCACTTTACTCGATAACACTCTTTCTAAGATGAATATCTTCTTCAAAAGAAATCTAGCCTTCTGTCAAATAAGTCAATCAAACCGAATCAAACAATCAATACAAACAGAAACCAAAACCCATAAACAGCCAATGAGATTCCCACTTTGTGTGGGAATGAGGAAAATAAATTAATTAAAAAGATCATCTTTTTCTCGTTCAGTTGGCTCCGCGCCAGGCAGAGCTGCTCGTCCGGCAGGCATAAAAACCAATCCCACTATAGACGCCTATGGGGAGTGTTTTCGATGCCAATATTTGGCGATATTTCGCTTTTTTGGCGAGAAATGCTTTGTAAAGTTTTTCTATTTCGACGACGACCGAGAGATACAATCTGTTATAAGGATGTAATTATTTCTACTTTGTTTTTGTCTTTAGTTTTTTTTTGTGTGTGTGTGACTTAAAGTAGAATGAATTCCTTCTTGAGTGCCTTAAAGCTGAAAATAATTTGTTATTAGTTGATAATGAAATGTGTTTAGTTGATAATGATGTTATTAGTTGAGATGAAAGGTTTTCAAAATACGATGAAGAAAAAACTCAGTTTCGCGCCAATCAAAGTAAACACGGAAACCCTAGCGGGCACAATGATCAACTTGGCGTGGTAAAAGACATTCCCATAGGCGCCTATAGTGGGATTGGTTTTTATGCGTCCGGCAGCGCATAGGCAGTTTAAATTAAAGGGAGAAAAGGTTGCTTTTTTTCTCCGGGAGTTTCTGCGCAGTGAACAAATTTTAGGGGGGGGCAGTGTACTTTGCATCTTAGACCTGCTTCTCTTTTAATTGTCGATTCATTTTATGCCAATCAATGTATTTTATGTCAATCAATGCATTTTATGTATGTCGATGTATGTTTTTCAATTTTTTGTTATTTTTTTGCATTTTTGGAAGTCATGGAACTCTGAGAGTGCAAAAGTAAGCTAATAAGATTAAAAATGGAAATAGAAGTTTTAGAAAATTCCAGGGAGTTCTGCAGCTCTGCAGCCCTAATGGATCAGCCGCCACTGGAAATAATTCTATCAATATATGAGAAAATCCACATCTGCTGCATATGCTAATATAATTTATCATAACAATGAACCTTACGTCAGAATCTAACTATAGATTGAAGGAAAATGCAGCTGTACAAATTCACATTTGTACATTGCACATTTGCATTCATTTGGCTATGCTTGTAATTACACAACACAAAAATACATATTTAAGATATACCTTGGGTTACCTTAGTTGTCAAGTTTGATACAGAATGTTTAAGTACTAAGTAAATGAAACATGAAAAAAGCGGGTACGTAATGGTTTATTTTACTCTAATGAAAAAAAATCAATAATGTTTAAGCAATCTAATAAAATGAACATTTCAGAAAGTTATAAAAATGCAAAGGTAATCCTTTTTATCCCAGTTACATTTTAAAGTTGATTTTACTTTCCTGGTTATATAATTTTTTCTCCTTTCAAATAATTATAAAATTGGGCGCAAGTCATTTTAAAATTACAACTACAATACACTCGCAACCTGCTTCTTTCGTCCAACCATTGAGTTGACAGTAGGGAAAATATTCTCTCCACATTTGCATTGTGGGCAGGAATGACAAATATGAATTCGAATAACTTTATTAGACACTAGCAGTGCGCGCACGGCGTTGCCCGTGGAATCAGGACTTCAAGAAATTTACGACTGCGCCCAGAGAAGGAAAGGAACAAATCACGGCTGTTTTATTTTCCGCCAGATGGCGTAGCCAAGGCGAAAAAGTGCGAAACGACGTGCTTCTTCACTTTCGGCATTCGAGAAAAATTCTCTGATCCCATCTAGAAATAAATTAATCTAAAATCGAAGAATTAAAATATTTTAACAGTTCTTGTATAAATCAGAGAAAAATAATTGATTTACTACCAAAAAAATTTTGAAAATGATATCTTTATTAGAACATCGGATGCAAGAGTTTTAAGAATTTCGGAAAATTTTATTTTTGTAAAGAGACTATTTTTTTAAAAATTCTCAAAATTCAGTAACTTGCGTTATAAATTCAAAACTAACTTCATTAGAACGGGAATCGCATGCTCTTTCCGATGGTGTATCTATTTTTGTCGTACAATTATTCGAAACCATTCTATTGAGAAATTAGTGAAAAAAATCAACCAAAACAACACAAAACACTAAATAAAAAATTTTCTAGATTAAATTTTAAAATTTTGGCTTCGAGGTGCATTCAGTCACCATTACGACTACCTGTGTGCCAAATTTCATGGCTGTAAGTGCGAGATATTCGTCTGGACTTCGCAGACACACAGACGCACACAAACATTGCCTTTTATAAGTATAGATGAATTCTGATCAACATACGGGAGGAAACTGGAAGAAAACGGGACAAATTGTGATATGGGATTGAGCAGCGAAATGCGGTGACAGTCTCGTATATACAGGTCGTATGCAGTGCTCAGAAACGAGGCTGCAAAAAATGTTTATCAAGATAATACAATTTTAAAAGCTACTTTATCTCCAAGTACGCCGAATTTTGAAAATCCAAATCCGGATGTGAAATTTCCTGCTTTGCACACAAAATAAATAACCAGCATGTTGCATTTATAATTAGTTTTACTAACAATAAGAATAATATAAAAAAAATTAAGTCAATTCCTACTTAGGTGATTAGAGATATAATGAAAAACGTACTGTGCATGCGCAAAGATATGGCTAAAATATGGGGTTGCTTTGATTATCCCATGGGCCATTCATATACCCAAGAACCAAGTCTGTAATGTTAATAGTTTTCGAGATATAATGAAAAACGTATTGCGCATGCGTCATGCAAAATACGAAATGACAGACAAACAGACAAACATAGAGACAAGAAAGCGAATTAATATTGCATTGTCATCTAGTTCTGAGATATGTTTAAAGTTTCAAGACTCCATCTCATAGGGAAGTTAGTTTAAAATCGATTGCAAAATTTGAACAAGATATATATATATAGAGAGAGAGAGAGATAGATAGATAGATAGAGAGAGAGAGAACTAATAGTAGGAATTGAAAAAATTAATGTGAATGTTGATGTGACGATTCCTCTGAGGAAAAGTAACAATAATAATAATCTTAGCTCCATATATACACTTCCCTCCTTGCCCATTTCATTCGATAACAGTCTTTCAAAAATGAATATCAAATAACTCATATACAGAAAATTTATTTTTAAGCTAAAACATATTCAATAACATTTTTTACTGAAATACTCCAAAAATTTGAATGTTCTAGAATAGTATTATTTGCTTGAATCTGTCGTCGCAACAAGCACCGAAACTCATAAACATTCAATCAGATTGTAACTTTTGTAAGAGTGAGGAAAAAAAATATTAAAAGGAGCATCTTTCTTCCGTTCAGTTGGCCCCGTGCCAGATAGAGCCTAAGCTAAAGGAAGAAAGAGTTGCTTTTTCACTCTGGATTTTCTGCTCAGTGAACGGATTGCGGGGGTGGGTAGATTAATTTGCAGATCAGATCTGCGTCTCTCTTCGTTTGGATTCATTTTATGCCTTTTTTCAATTTTCATTACTTTTTTTTGCATTTTCGAAAGTCATTGAACTCTGAGAGTGGAAAAGTAAGCCAATAAAATTCAAAACGAAAATACAAATTTAAAAAATAATTTCAGGGGGTGCTGCAGCTCTGCAGCCCTAATGGACGAGCCGCCACTGCACGTATGGTAATCCCAGATATAACTGCTGGAAAGCAGCACTGGAGAAAACTTCCAAATCTGCATTCACCCGAAAATTATTCATTTCTTTATCACCAGTTAGCTAAACCCTGTACTGCAAATTTCACATACGATAGTAAACCGGAAATCCAGGAAATTCATCCATACATGAAGCGATGACAATAAATTATGAATCCAATTTTATTTATTAGATAGCTTATAGATTGAATTTTCTAGAACTTCAATCATCAGTGTTAGAAAATAATCCGATAAATATGAAGTGGAAAATATACACTAATTTATCGTCCACATACAGGATTTTTTGTTGCAAATTAAAATCTTTGATGACATTCATTAGATTAACATACATCAAAATACAATGAACAAGAAATAAAATACAGCGTATAAATATTAAAATCAAAATTACAAAATTTCATTTTGTATAATTTGTAAACCTGGAAATTACATAACTGCAAGCAAGAAACACGTGATTAATTTACTTGCCTGGAAGATATATAACTGCAGGCAAAAGAACACATAAATATTTTATATACATGGAAGTTATATAACTGTAGGCAAAAACACATAAATATTTTAAATGCCTGGAAGTTACAAAACTGCAAGCAAGAAACACCTGAATAATTTACTTGCCTGGAAGTTATATAACTTCAGGAAAAAAACACATAAATGCTTTATATACCTGGAAGTTATAGAACTGCAGGCAAAAACACATAAATATTTTATACACCTGGAAGTTACATAACTACAGGCAAGAAACACATGAATAATATACTTGCCTGGAAGTTATATAACTGCAGGCAAAAACACATAAATATTTTATATACCTGGAAGTTACATAACTGCAGGCAAAAACACATAAATATTTTATATACATGGAAGTTACATAAGTGCAAGCAAAGAAGGCATTACTTTGAAATGAAGGGTTTATTAAAGCATTCGGGACGCAGTTGATAAAGCAAAAATCTAATAATGTTATATAAAGCATAAGAATTTGTGTTTTTCATTTATATTGGAACATCAAAATGCTCAAAACAAAACACAAGATATAAAAAAACGAATATGAAACCATCTCCTATATTTCATATGACATCAAGCAACGAACCAAACCGAATCAGCAGAAAGCAACCATGTTATTTTAAAAAAAATATTAATGCTCCTCATGTCTTTTAAATAAATAATCTAATAAAAGAAAAATTGTGAAATCTGGAAATAGAGTTTGGATTTAAAGAAAGAATAACGTCATATTACGAAAGTAAAGACATCTCATAACACAATTTTCTAAAATTTAAATGTCTTAAAGGGAATTTTCAGTTTTCATAAGTTTGATTTAATAAACAGTAGTGCTATATCAAAATTTAAATAAAGAAGTAAAATGACTATATCAGACACTATGCAATTCTATTCTACACGCATAGATTCTTACACATTAAATGTAATGCAAATAATATTATTTGCATCAAATTTTGGGAAAAAGGCTTGATTATTATTTAATTTAGAAATAAATATTTAACTCCATTCGCTACTTTATGGAGCAACATATTAATAAAGTATTTTTTCACTTGATACCAACGGAAATATTTGCATAAACAACTTACAGTGGATCACTTAATTATCCACTGGCATTTTAACTTCTTTCTAGATTAGTATGAAACATATTTTTCTGAAACACGAAGTTATTTCCGAAAATAAATTGCATGATATGTCTAAACTAAAAACATTAGTTTAATTTAGTATAGCAGACAGAAATTATTAGTTTTCAAAATCAGATGTGAAACAAGTTTGTTATTATGCTTAATGAAATCCTGTATTTTGACAATAACAGAAAGCTGAAAAATATAACTTACATCAAGCATATTCCTTTGATCATCGCTGAAAAAAGTTTCTTAATTTGTATTCATCAAAACGCTTTCTAATTTCTCTTTATCTACACTAAGCCTAATCAGTAAAGACCGAGCTTCTGCATTCGATCGCATTTATACGACGAAATTACATAACAAAAAAAACAGAGATAAATGATTTATCCTCCAATTTCGCAGAATTATTTCATGTTTTGCTCGTTTTTATTGAACAGCAAATACCAATGGTTATTAAGAGAATTCAACGATGTATCGTTATATTTACCAAACCAAAATCTTTTCAACAACAAACAGAAATTTTAATTTGGAGTCGCAGTATTATTCGTGACAACAGAAAAAACTCCTTTAGATCCCAGAAAAGTAGGCGACTTTTGATTTATTAGATAAATGGAACGCGGAAAACACCCGCTCGTTCTAGACATAAACCAGACGATATCTTTTTTGTAAAAGTAGCCGTGATTAATTGCTGTGATAAGTATGAAAAATTGTTCCTATTATTGTGAGCGCGACCAATGCTGAGCTAATCAATAAGGATTTGTTCTAGAAGTACATATATTTTTATATGTATAAAGGTATAGACATACCTAAAACTAGCAATCTTGCTAAAACTTTTTAATTGAAAATTATTAGTCGAATTTATTCTTCTGCATAGCAATTTGCTTCTATAGATTTTCATCGTTTTTTAAAAATAATTAATTGAATGGAAAAATTGCATGCAATTTTTTGAGAACCTATTTAGCTTTTTAGCTCACCGTCTAAGTATTTCAGAAAATGTTGCAAAAAATTATAAAATAGCATAAGCTACTATTCGCTTTAGATAATTTCTGATACCTAAACACTTCTTTTTCACACTTGTTTAAAATTTAATATTTGTTTTAACCTATAATTGTATTGCAGAAACACTGAGTATTAAAACTGCTAGCTATTGAAATAATCAGAAGAAAATGAACTGAATAAATCTTTTGTTTACGACAGTGTAAGAAGGGAAGTTAAATTTTATAAAATCTTAAACAAGGCAGTCTTGGAGTCACTCTTAATAGAGAAATATAATTTATCTTTGAAATGAAATGAAATTTAATTATAAAAGATAGATAATTTTGGAATAGTAAATATTAATTTGGTAGTGACCGAATAACTTTACTACATTCAGAATATATTGTAGTTTATTTATTTATTTATTATTAATTTGAAAAAAGTGGTATCTCCTGCGTTTCAATGCATCACGTTTAGATTCAAGTTACAGTCGACGCTCGTTATAACGACTACACATTATAAAGACCATATCAGTGTAACGAACAGTGATAAAAATCCCCAACTGTGTTTCCCTATGCACTCTATGTTATTTAACTTCCGGTAAAACGACCGTCCAGTGTCGTCTAATCCCAATACAACGTCCGAATTCAGTGGACACTCTTCCCGGTATTTTTCAAAAATTCCTTTATTTTCTACTTTAAAATCTATTTTAAAAATATATTTTTAATTGATAAAATTTTATTTTTAATACCAATGATAAAAAATAGTTTGAGTATTTAGTTGAAATCTCTTTAAAAATAGCCTATTTTAACGGAACTGCTGAGCGTGCATGTACACATTTTTTTTTTATTTATATCCACTACAGCGACCACTCGTTATAAAGACCTTTTGCTATGGGACGTAGACGGTCGTTATAACGAGCGTCGACTGTATATAATTTCACGATAATTATTTTTTCAGGTAGAATATGGTAAGAACTCGAGAAAATTCGTAAAAAAGTAAATCAAATGGCGAATACATTTAATTAATTACGCCATTTAAGATATTTATATTTTTTTGCCATTTTTTACCACACTTGTGAGGGTTCTCTTAGCAAGTTTGAGTGACCTAGGATAGATTAGATTCTGGCTCCGTAAGAAACTTTATGAAGAATTTGATCGTCTATGGCTCTAACTTCTTCTATTATTGATTAAATAAATTATCAAGAAATTTATACCAAATATTTAGAGGGTACATATATTTGTGTAGGAAAAGATACTCACATCAAAATAATTCTGAAAGTTACATGCATTCACAATAGGAATAATAATGAATTTAAAATAATTACACTACACTGTGCAAATTGTAATCAAATAAATAATACTATTTCACATAGCGTTCTATAAAGTAATTTGAGAAACAAATCTCCTGCACTACTATGATACTAGGTATCAGAGTACAGCTACCTACTTTACCACTGATAATGGAAATAATTTCTATCACACGCAGAGTTTAGGATTTTCTCACTGATTGTCTCTATATCAATATTTTTTAAAATGATGTACATGTTTATGTAACAGTACAAAATCGATGACTGTCTAGTACAAGTCCAAATCGTAATTTTACTTTTAAAATCATATTAAAATAAATTTTAGGCTCAAAATCAAAATCGGCAAAGTATATTTTAGGCGCACTTGGATAAATGGGACCTCTGACTTCAGCATTATTAGCCCACTGGATAAGACGGCCCTGACCCTTGGAGAGATTGTGACCCTACCTCATTACAATAAATCCAGCCAATTTGATAAGACGACACTGACCCTTGGAGTGATTGTGACCCTACCTCATTACAGTAAATCCAGCCATCATAGATGCGGTGTTAGGTTTATACTGGGAAGTAAATTTTGAGTTATTATTACTTAACTAGAAGATTTGTGCCCGTCTAAGACGGGCTTTCAGCTTCCCAACAATATCTTAGATAGGATTGTCACAGATTTATTAATGAAAGTTGTAGTAAAAAATCTCATGCAAATTAGCAGAGTGCTTGAAAAATAAAAAAAAGCATGAAAAATAGAACTGATGAAAGAATTGATACTAACCTCCAACACTGATAACATAATTCTTCCTACGGAGTTTCGCGTGGATGAATCAAATAAAGAAGAAAGTATACGACAGATACTTCATAATTCAACAAAAAGATCGCTGATAAGTTGAAAAATAAATTAATTCCAGTGTATCTTTTATTTGATATTAGCGGAGTTCCACGTCCATGAAGCAAAGTAAAATAAAAAAGAAAAGAAAATGCCTAACTCAGCTCAAGAAAAATACCTATCAAACAACAATGACTTCCGCTGGATACAGAAAAAGATTCATTGTTTCCCAACACAGAGAGGAAAAAAGCAAGCACAAAATAAGCAAACAAAAAATGCTACAATATTTATTAGGAAAATAAGTTAATTCTGGTATAACTCCTATTTGATATTGAATCAACATAGAATTAAAATATTATTCTGTGTGTATGCTAATTTTTAGACAGACTGTTTGGTTAGAATCTCTTTTGGCACGTAGCCACATCCACATTCCTGACCGTTACCGAAATTTCTGACCTATTCTGCTATAGATACTGTTGGTTTAAAAACTCTTGTTCACAACAAAATTACCATCAACATATATAATATCAATTTGTTTGTTATGTAATTTAACGTACTTACCGTTAACCGGTAGCAGTTGTCGCCAAGCGTACATTTTGGCGAGAAATGACTCTTTTCCTTTAACGGGAAAGCCGCCAAATGCGTGCGTGTGCCATCTGCAGGGCCAAAAAGCACAAAATAAGCAAACAAAAAATGCTACAATATTTATTAGGAAAATAAGTTAATTCTGGTATAACTCCTATTTGATATTAAATCAACATAGAATTAAAATAGTATTCTGTGTGTATGCTAATTTTTAGACAGACTGAGAAGGAAACCAGGAAACGAGCATCGGCTTCTGCTGATCGGTAGCCATCGCGTATGGAAATATCCCTCTGTAGGAAATTTAGAACGCCGCAATGGTATGCACCTATCTAAAAAACAACCTTTTAAAATACTCTCTCATTTCAGAGAAAAATCCGTAGTTATAACATTACTAGTTTTTTTTTATTAGTATTGATTTTTCAAATGGGTCCAATAATTTATGACTACCCTGTATTTGGCTGAACGGAATTTTTGCAGTCGAGCTCCAAACTCCTCACATTATTATTTATGTCCAACTTGTATATCATCCTTACTCCTTGAAACTGATGAGATTTTACCATGTAGAGATACAGTACTTGGCGCATATTTCGGCTGCTACCAAGCAAATGTAAAATACTAATTGACTTAAAATTCTAAATGTTATTTTATAATTTTAAATTTCTGCCTTATGTTGTTAGCAATCAATTATTTGTTTTTTTAAAATAAAAAAATGACAATTTCCAATAAATCTTCTACCCTGAAGAATTATGCCCAAAATTTGGTAATATCAGTATATTTTTTAAGTGCCAGTATCATTTTTCTCTCTTTGAATCCATATTTACCATGGAGAGGATGACTCGAATTTTGGATGTAGAGTTTTACAGACTATTGGAGACAGTCTTGTCTCATATATAGGTAATACTTTGAAATTTATCTCTAATATATCCAGCGATAAACCGTTTTGATAGTATTCATCTTTCATGACGAGATAATTACTGTTTTCTACATGAGATATAATTATTTCCTTATATTTTCTGATATTCGTGAAAAACACTACGTCATCTGTTTCGTGCTTAACTTTTCTATTGGTAACATATTATTAAAGAATTATTAACATTAATGCAAATATATTTTGGTCAGTTATTGTATTTGAGCAATACCTCAAGAACAAGCACGAAAAAAAAAAGATAATTTCGTTGAATTATTCAACTCGCTTCTTCATTTTCCTTCGTAAAATATTCGTGTGAATTCCTCAATCCATGATGACTAAATCTCAGTCATTGAAATATTTTCTCCTCATTTTAGCTTCTTTAGAATATTAAATACGATGAAATAATCAGGCCTAATATGGTTGGGCTTAAAGCATTTATAAAAGCAATTTCTAATAATAGGCTTAATTACACAATAAGAACTTTTAATGCCTCGAAAATATCCTTGAGGTAAAGAAACTTATCATTATTTTTTCACTTTTCCTCTAGAATTATAGTTATGTAATTAATCACTTACTTAATCGTTCAGAGTTTTGTTTCATGTTTTATGCTAAACAAAAAAAATTAAAAAATAAATTAATATAAGTAGTTGTTTATAAATATTTCATGGTATTTTAATTGCGACTACACCTTTTAGATGGAAGAAACATTTAGATCAGTATATGATGCAGAGCTTTTTGTATGTCAACTATATTTTGCTGTGACATGACTTTTCGCTAAGCCTTTTAAGAAAATGCTGTGATTTAATTATTGGCACATATTTTTGAAGTACGTTAAAATAATAAATGAACTGTTATTCCGGTGCCTTTTCGAAGAGTTTTCCACCTTCTTTAAGAAAAGCAACATAATGCAGTAAATTCCTGTGATGTCAGTCACATGGTGAAATGTCGATTCTTATGCCATATAACACCGAGCTGAGCCATATGTCATATAACATTGAATAATTGTTCAAATCTTTGCAGTGATCCAATATTACAAGCAGCAAGTACAAGATGTGCAATTGATTCTAATTGCACAATTAACGATTATCACGAGAGCTTAAATTAGCCCTCCTTTATGTAATAATTCATATTCTGATTATTCGAACATTATAAAATCTGCAGAGTTTTTTACATTTCTGAGCAAAGTTTAATTACCAAGAAATTTCAAAATCACTTTCTCAAAGACCACTTTTGTTATTCATTAAGGGTTACTATTTAAACCATTTAATTGAATCTGCATTTCCTGCCGAGAGCCATAACAAAATAAAGAAGCAGAAGCTAATAGGCAACATGTGAAATGAAAGTTTTAACTTTATTGGATTTTTTTAATGTTCGCGACGTAACATTAAACGAGCTTGCAATTTCAGCTGCGCTGTTCGTTTGGAACGCTTCCGCTTAAATAAATAGCTTCCGTTTCGAAACCGAAACTATCAAACGGAAGGAAAGGAATAGTCAAATGACTTTGTGCTGCTACAAATCGACAAATTGCTTTGCAGTGATGCAATATTACAAACAGCAAGTACGAAATGTGCAATTGATTCTGATTGTACAATTAACGAGTATCAAGAGTGTTTAAATTAACTCTCCTTTATGTAATAAACTATATTCTGATTATTCGAACATTATAACATCTGCAGAGTTTTTTACATTTCTGAGCAAAGTTTAATTTCCAAGAAATTTCAAAATCACTTTCTCAAAGACCACTTTTGTTATTCATTAAGGGTTACTATTTAAACCATTTAATTTCCAGTTTTAATCTGCATTTCCTGCCGAGGGCCATAACACAATAAAGAAGCAGAAGCTAATCGGCAACATGTCAAATGAAAGTTTTAACTTGATTGGATTTTCTTAATGCTCGCTACGAAACATTAAACGAGCTTGCCAATTTCAGCTGCGCTGTTCGTTTGGAACAATTTCCACTTAATAAATAGGTTCCGTTTCGGAACAGAAAATATCAAACGGAAAGAAAGGAATCGTCAAATCACTTTGTACTGCTACAAATCGACAAATTGCTTTGCAGTGATGCAATATTACAAGCAGCAAGTACAAAATATGCAATTGATTCTGATTGTACAATTAACGAGTATCATGAGAGTTTAAATTAACCCTGATTTATGTAATAAACTATATTCCGATTATTCGAACATTATAACATCTGCAGAGTTTTTTACATTTCAGAGCAAAGTTTAATTTCCAAGAAATTTCAAAATCACTTTCTCAAAGACCACTTTTGTTATTCATTAAAGGTTACTATTTAAACCATTTAATTGCCAGTTTGAATCTGCATTTCCTGCCGAGAGCCATAACAAAATAAATAAGCAGAAGCTAATCGGCAACATGTCAAATGAAAGTTTTAACTTTATTGCATTTTTTTAATGCTCGCTACGTAACATTAAACGAGCTTGCGATTTCAGCTGCGCTGTTCGTTTGGAACGCTTCCGCTTAAATAAATAGCTTCCGTTTCGAAACCGAAACTATCAAACGGAAGGAAAGGAATCCGCAAATTACTTTGTGCTGCTACCTTGCGATAGATGCTTCGGAAAAAGAAATGTGTTCATTGACTAGATCGGTTCCGGAAAGGAAATGCTGTTTCTGGATATTACATCTTGCCATCGCTTTTGAGCCAGCAGTCGGTAATGAAGCAAAAATTCATTTTTATTTGGCTTGTATGGGGCTGTCCATAAATGATGTCACACTTTTTCTCAATATTTTTGACCTCCCTTTGTCACAAAGTGTCACACTTCACCATACCCCCTCCTCCCCCCTCTTGTCACATGTCACGCTATATTACATAAACATGTACTTACCATTCAGAAACAAAGAACTACGTTATAGATCATATATCAAATTTTATTTTTAAACTTTAACTATGGGTTTTAATGACATTTGTGAGCAGGGGGATGTTCTCTTATAGTGGTGAAGAATTTCTGCTGCTAAAAATATTCTCAGAACCTACCCTGAATGCCATTTTTCGAAAAGAAAGGAATATAAGTGAAAAAAAATCACAAGAAAATTGTTTTAGCCCCGATTTAAAAAATACCCTCAAATTCTGGTAATTTCAGAACGACTTCAAAATTTTATCTGCTGATCTTAAATGTTTTTATTTTAACCAAAATGTGTGATGTCACACTTCTTGTTACCCCCTCTCCCCCCCTTGTCACAAACTGTCATAATTTCACGAACTCCCTCCCTCCCCCCTCCAATCGTGACATCATTTGTGGACGACCCCATAGCAGCTGCAATTCCTCCCAAAACTGAATCCTTCTTTGCTAAGAAAAACATTGACAGTTGAATTACTAAGCAAAACGTTTAAAATAAATAAAAACAATATTTGTAATAATTTTCAAATTAATGTGCAGCTGAAATATCTACTTTCTATTATGCGTAAACAAACAAGGCGAAAATTAGTTCCCTCGATGTACCAAAACACTGACTTGAAGCGTTAAGGCGATCAGTTTTTTCTGGCACTTTAACAACGCTTATTCCGTCATGGCTGGGGTATCGGTAAAGTGACCATTTGTTTTTTTCCCTCAAAAAGGGATATTTTTTAATTTTTACGTACTATTATGCCAATTCAAGAAAACACATATTTCTTCATTTTTACTTTCTCGTATACGAAGTTTACAAAGAGAAAGTATTGTAATCGTCAAAAAATTCGAACACGAGATTTTGACGAATCTCCACGTTTTAGACCTCCCTGAGTCCGAAAAACACAATTTTGGAATTATGTCTGTGTGTCTGTCTGTCTGTGAACACGATAACTCGAACACTATTAGAGCTACGGGGATGAAATTTCGTATGTGGTCTTTACACATAATTTGTAGGTTTCTATCAAATTTTCGACAAACGGGAAGTCTGTCTGTCCGCGGTCATGTGAACACTGTAACTCAAAAACTTGAAAAGCCAGATGGATAAAATTTTATACACAGTTTTATCGTCATGAATGTAGGTCCGTATAATATTGTGGGCCAAATCCGTCAAAGGGTTGACTGTCTGTCGGTCCGTATAATTTACTTTTGAAGAGAATCCGTCGTCTCCACGCCACGCGTACTGGAAGAACGGAGAGGAATTTCATTACGGAGTAGCGAATTACGTCAGTTTGTCCTTGAGCCGGTAAGAGAGGAAAATCGTTACGCATCTCCTTGAATTTCATTCTTTGCCAAGATATTTTTCAATCACTCTAATGAAAAACCTTCTGATAGTCATTGGATTCTGGGTAACAATAGGTTCGAATTTTTTTAGCCACGCGGGGGAAGGGGAAACGGCACCTTTTTGGGGAAGTATACGAGAAGGTTTAGGGGAGAACACTCCCGCTGGTTTATTTATTAATGAAAAGAACAGGAATAAGCACGTGAAAATAAATAATTCATGTGATTTGCATTTTTCTGAAGAACACATTTTTACTTCAGTATATTTGGTGTTGATTTAAAATAAGAATAAAATTCTTGGCAGAATATCCTAAAATTCACTTTGGTAATTAACGTGGCTTTATGAATTGCGATTTGCAAATGTGTTCTAGTTTGTCCACAACTTATTCATAAGAAAAAAGATCTTTCTACTGTGCCTTAGTGATGGGCAGGCATAGAATATATATATTTAATACTTACACGAAAATTCGTATGATTTAAATTATTGGAGTGAAAGTGTTTGAACAGTTCCACGTTACGACTTTCGGTTTAAATATTCTCATTATTTCATTCTGCCACTACACCGCATGAAGTGACAGAATGCAGTGTTAGAACTAAGATGCCCAGTATTTCATTCTGCCACTACACAGCATGAAGTGACAGAATGCAGTGTTAGAACTAAGATTCTCAGTATTTCATTCTGCCACTACACCGCATGAAGTGACAGAATGCAGTGTCAGAACTGAGATGCCCAGTATTTCATTCTGCCACTACACAGCATGAAGTGACAGAATGCAGTGTTAGAACTAAGATTCTCAGTATTTCATTCTGCCACTACACAGCATGAAGTGACAGAATGCAGTGTTAGAACTAAGATTCTCAGTATTTCATTCTGCCACTACAC
>BGPR01004045.1:0-27374 GCA_013235015.1 Araneus ventricosus
TAAGGTCCATTCTGATGCTCATCATGGTAACCACCACCATGAGCCCCATCATCATGGTCATAATCACCATCATCATCATCATCATGGTCATAATCACCATGGTCATGCTCATGTGTATCATCATCAAGCAAACCATCATGGATACCATCATGGTTAATTTATTTGGAAAAATTGTTTAACAAAGTTTGAATAGAACTTTTGTTTCTCTTTGCGATTGACTTCCTGCTGCCAAATAGATTTCCTTTTCCTCTAATTTGCATTGTATAAAAGAAATTTATTTCATGTCAATGCATCAATAAAATCTTTTCAAATAATAATTTCTGCTTTTATTATTCTGAAATATTTAAAATGCTGAACGATATCGTGAAATTGAAATGAATGTGAGAAAGTAAAGAATTTAAAATATCGTATGTTCTACAACATGATTGAAAACATAATGATCCTTAAACAATTAAATGAAATAAATTAAACTGAAATATTTTTCATTTGAAACATTTTCTTTTCAGTATTTTAATATAGTCTATTACCAGATAACTTTTTAAAATATTATATCACTTCGAAAAATTATTAAATAGAATGTTAAAGTCTCTAAAGGGATGCTTAGAAATATTCAGCGGCCAAAAGTTTATAAATTTTTTCAATCAGAGAAATCAAATAAATGTAGTTCTTTCTAAGATAAAATGAATCGGATAAAGAGCAGAAATGTTTTTGAGTTTCAGGTTGAGAAGATGTTTTTGAATTATCTGTTAAGGGAAACAAAAAATAGAAGAGATCGAATAGAAATTTCAAATCTGAACAAAAAAATTTAATCGGTAAAAATTCGAAATTTATGTAGGACTTGAATAACAAGATCATGAAGTTTGAAAATGTTTTTTAATCTGAAGTAGATAGATGGTAATGCTAGAGTTTGTCTTGTTTTCCTGCACAAAAAATCATTGAAAAAAATGCTGTTAATTGATTCAGTTTTAATTAAATTTAAATACAAATTACTTGAAATAATTTATTATTTTTACATTTAGTCTTTTTAAGTAAACACATATCAAATGACGAAAAAAAAATATGATATCGTTGAGTTTGAAAAAACATAATAATTAGAGGAAATAAAAACACTGTTTTATCCATGTAATCGCGCAATAATTCATCTGAAAGCATAAGCTAATTATCCCTCCTCAAAGGAACTCCAGAGTCAGATTTTTTTTAAAATGTTCATAATGTTTAGATAGAGTAACGATACTTCGCATACAAATTAATATACACAATAAAGCAGCATCTTTAAAAATAAAAACATGGTTCTTTTATGGGATATTACTATTTAAACCAGCAGTAGTGGTCTCCCCTAAACTTTCTCGTATACTTTCTAAGTGGAGATTCGTCAAAATCTCGAGTTCGAATTTTTTTTGACGATTACAATACTTTCTCTTTGTATATTTCGTATACGAGAAAGTGAAACAAACAAACCTGAAATCAAATATCTGTTACCACGTTTCAAAAAAATATTACTTTGAAGCAGGTTTGATAAAATAGGCAATGCAATGAATACTAAAGCGAAAATTCTGCTTTGGAATTGAATTCCCAAGAAAACAATTTATACTACCACAACCGTAACAATTGCAAAAGCGCGTAAATAAAAGATTTGCTAAAATAATGAGATCGGTTTGAATTTTATTTACAACAATAAAAAAATTGTTACAATTTAAGTTTGAAAACATTATTTATTGTTGTAAATAACATTTACAACAATAACAGAATGCTACCAGTACTTTGCGCATGAGAATCGGATTAAAAGAAATTGAATATGCAATTTGAACGCCTCTTTTTGACGGATTTGGCCCAAAATTTTATACGGACCTACATTCATGACGATAAAACTGTGTACCAAATTTTATCAATCTAGCTATTCAAGTTTTTGAGTTATAGTGTTCACATGACCGCAGAAATACAGATAGACAGACTTCCCGTTGGCGGAGTTTGTCCAAAATTTGATATAAACCTACAAACTACGTTTAAAGACCACATTCTAAATTTCATCCCCGTAGCTCTAATAGTTTTCGAGTTATCGTGTTCACAGACAGACAGACATGATTCCAAAATTGTGTTTTTCGGAGTCAGGGAGGTCTAAAACGTGGAGATTCGTCAAAATCTAGAGTTCGAATTTTTGACGATTACAATACTTTCTCTTTGTATACTTCGTATACGAGAAGGTAAAAATGATTTGCACGAAATCTTTAGTTGATATTCCTCTGTTTGATCACACGCTGGCCTCTCTTCTTTTAACGAAGTAAATATATACGTTGACTACCTCTTATCTCCCTCTCTTCATCATCCTCTGTTCTACCACATTTATCTTTCGTATTTGCTTATTTCTGATGTATTAATGATCCATTTTGAATCAACACAAGGGATATTTGAGACGGACCTCCTAATTTTGAATCGCGGTCAGCACGGCAACTTATCAGGCACCCCCACTCCAAGCTCACTCACCACACAAATGGGAAGTTGTTTGGCTCGCGACGTCTAGTTTAACGTGCATCAGACACGCATACACGAGAAATCTCCAGTGGAATCGGATTTTGAACTTGGAACCCTTCAGCTCCGACTCCGAGACCTTACCACTACAACACCTCGGCTGGTAAAATTCTACTTTTACCATTGAAAACCATTTAACACAGGCTTGCGCATATTATCTGGGTTGGTGCGGAGGATAACATAATGCAGGAAAGAACAGGACTCGTTTACGAATCGGGGAAGACGAAGAATGGCTTATTTTTTTAAGTTCATATTAATCTTACTCCACAGCCACATAGATACTACTAGCGCCCCACACTAATAGAGAGTAAAAACTTGCACAGTAAATTCGCTGATGCCATTTCGTTGTTTGTTGAACGATGTTTTATGTCGACGTGTTGTAATTTTCAAAACCTTCAATGTTAGATCTCGTGGAATAATACCTAAGGCATTTAGTTTTTCTTTACTAAGCATGACTACCTTAGACAATACGATTTTCACAGTCATTGTTTCTTTACAACCTATTCTTGTTAATCCCATCACAAATAAGAAAGACTTAAATTTTCGATTGGGGCAAGTTGAGGATGTAGTCGTCTTGCCCCAAGTGCTTTTTACTGTTTTATTTTTGATGTTTATATGAATACATTTATTTTTTTGTATAATTTTCGTGATACACAAACTATTCCATAGCATGTTGTAAATCGTATAGACCTACTCTTGCTATGACACAAACTATTCCATAGCATGTTGTAAATCGTATAGACCTACAGAAAATATTTCAATAAGCTTGTCTGCAAACAAGATGTTGTTTCAGAAAGAAACACAGAAAGTGGAAGAAGAACGTTTAAAGGCCCACCCACAAGCAGCCCGGGGCGGGGGCGGCAAAAGAGCAGTTCTTACAAAGAAACTGAAGTTTGATTGCTGTAAAAAACTAAGAAGCCCGAGCTTCTTAAACTCGTGACGCCAGCTCAAACACCAAATAAAATACTATGCAGTGTCTTGCTTGTGATGAGATCTATGTTGACCCTCCATCACAAGATTGAATAGAATGTTGTAAATGCCACGCATGGTGGCACGAGGGCTGCTGAAACTTTGAAGAAGGAAAGTTGTGTCTAATTTTTGTAAATGAAAAACACTGATTCTTAGTTATATTAATTTACAATTATCTGAAATTTTAAACAAAATAACACTTTCATTACATACTAATGAAGAGAAAAATACTTAACGATGTTTAATTATTTAGTGTTCTGTCTTACACTTTTTAATAATAAAACTGTATTAACTTTAATCATAATTGCCATCTTGCTACAGTCACGAAGCGACATGACACTTTTCCTTTGTTTCTTTTCATGGTAAAATAAGTTAGATTTTATAAATATAGAAATCTATAAAAAATGTATAGGTACAACACAATAAAAGGTTCCCAAGAACTAGAAAGTCTGGAGTCATTAAATTTTTTCAGTTGAATGGTGATAATAAAATAAAGTGCAGACGCAAACAAATGTACGAGTATTTCTGTGAAAAGTAGGCCTTTCTTCAAGAGAGAGACAAAAAAAGATAAGAACTGATCTTCATTGTAGTTTTTAAGACCCGCTGCGCTCGTCCGATTTGTGTCTGACAAAACATTAGCGGCTTGAATTTACGTAACAGCAGTTGAGCACTTTACACGTACCTCCCGCAGAGCAAAAGAGTCACTAATGACTTGTCCGAGACTTTTCTTAGCACTTTTCCCGTGAATTGCAAATTGATTCAAATTCATTAGCGTTTTAATCATTAAGATTGAAAGCCATTAAAGAAACTTTTGTTCTGAAGGAGGTACGGGCACAGTGCCAAATTGCTATCATTGTACTTTTTATTAATTTATTTATCACCCACGCCGACCCACTAACCCATAGGATATGGTGAGTTTTAACTGTAGGGGGGAAGAGTACAAAGAAAACGTGATTTATTGTATAAACAATCAAATCAAAAATTCAAAACAAATACAGAATAAAAATACAGTCCTCAAAAATAATAATATATGTAATGCATTAAAAAAATAGACGTATATTCCTACCATGTAAAATACAGTAGCATCAAATACGGACCATTCGTGTGGAGGAAACACAACATAAAAAATAAGAAAAAAACTCAAAGTGTAACTAAAGTAATATAGAAATGTTAATTTAAAAAAGAAAGATAGTGTATATTTAAAAAGTATTTTTTCCGAAAGTAAGTGCTCCCACAAAAAATTTTAATCACCATATAAAAAGAAAAAAACCTAAAATTTTAATCTGCACTTTAAGAATTGCAGATCTGCTTTGAAATTTCAATTATATGAAAATGTATTTTTAACCTTCCAACGGGCGCGCTTACGCAAATTTTACGACATATCGTGCATCGTATTACATATATATACCGTGTTATTTTACAAAAATAAACGCAACTTTTATTTATGTTATCTGTATTTATTAGCCTAATAGTAAACAAAGATTTTATACATAAAATTGCACTTAAATATATAAAATAACGATATAAGTATGTAATACGATGCACAATTCAAGTATCTCTTGCAAACGCGCACCCGCTGGAATGTTGAATGTAAAGAATTTTTTGCCAAAGATTTAAAGAAAATGGGGTTATGCTATTCGGCAGGAATTGCCAAATGAAATTCTTTAGTGTAATTTGAATGAAAGAAAAATCATTGGCATCGCCGCGTCCTCCACTGGGACAATTTGGTTTCACTATACTTCAAGCCACTAATCGCTTCTCCGGAATATTGCTGCTAATGGTTTGTCCATCGCAAATTTGAAGGGTTCAGAGGGTCTTTAGTTTTAGCCAATGCTGTCATTACGCAACCTGGAGGGTTTGGGTGGAGAATATCCTCTCTCACATTTCAGCAACATACTTATATAAAATTATTTCTAACCTTTGTCCTTCACTTGCCGGAAAGCTATTAGAGTTAAGCACTGAGTCCAAATTGTGCTGAAACAAAGTTGCAGAAAGTATTACTTTCGAGACTGAAGGTAGTTTTTAGATTTTTTAATATGAATCGTTTGGTTAGAATTTCTGAAAAGAGCTGATTATTGCACGAAACGGAGCCATTTAAACGGCCCTCATCTTGAAATGTGATAAAAATAAAAATCCTTACACATGACATCGTTTTTAATGACTTCAAAGAACATTCATGCCGAATTCGAAGAAAACGGAACAAAATGTTTGGCCTTGAATGCTTAATAAACAAATTTAGAGAAAACAGACAAAATGCCGAATTGTCGAGTTAAAACAGTATCTTGCTTCGCTCGTTCAAATAAATTTGATCTTATTCGATATTTGATAGAAATTATGCATTGAAATAATTTGCACTTGGTGTTCATTCACTTAGAAACGTTTTCTTCAATATATAATATTTTTTTATATAGAAACATTTTCTTAATTTATAAAAATAATGGGTGTGGTAGATATTTTACTATCATAATTTCTTTCCTCTGCCGGTAATCTAGTGGAGATGTTAGACTAATAAGACTTAGATTTTAGCTACCTCCCCCAGCCCCTCTGTGGAACTAATCTATTGAGGTATCTTAATACATAACAGATTTCTTTACTCACTTATTCTATTGCATCATCCCATTCGTGATGAGTGGATTTATAAATAACAATTCTGTGAACAGTAGACCCCCCCCCTCAATAAAAAACCTTATCGCATTTTTTAAAAGCTTAGCAAATGTCATTCATTGTGAAGACAACATTGTTTGTAGGGACACCGCACATCATAATTTGAATCTCAATGAGATACACTGGTGAACAAGAGTTTAGTACAATTCTTAAGGTGCGAATTGAGAGTCAATATGGATAAAATGGTTCACAATCTGCTAAATTAGCAAAACATCTCTAGCTCTTTTACTTCGCTTATCTTTAGGTGGCATATTGAAATATTTTGAGAAATATGGCACCGAAAAATCGCAGAGAAAAATTCAATCCTTGAATAAGTTATTTAAATAATCATCTAGAAAATTTCACTATTAAATGGGCATAAAATTAAAATATTTTTTCCAACTCACTTCGTTAGAAATAGGAAGATGAAATTCAAAATAATTTGGCTATAAATATTACGAGTTGGTAAAAATATTTATGTACGCTAAAAGCTGTCGTTGTGTTGCAGATCAGACAATCTATAAGGCAGGCGAAATTATAAGGCGACTGATAATTCCATTTAGGCTTAACAATTATAATCGACTTTTGAAAGTTCTTAAAATTGCCGACTGCGGCTCATAAGGTATAAAGGAAATTATTTAGCTGGTGAATGAGTTTAAATATAAATTTAGAACTAAAAGATAGCCAAGGATTATAAAAATAGATAACACCTCTTTAGCTAAATGCGGATAACGATACAAAGCGATAAGCGAACTGTGTTTATTTAGAACTCTGGTGTCATAATCTAAAATCATCCCTCACTCTTTTATTACCAATTAAATTGATAATAATTGTAATTATATATAATTAAAATAACTATTTTATTATGGAATTGAAATAAATAGAAATAAAACATATACACTGTTTTCTATTGCTTTAAGAAATATTTCTGCCAAATTTGAAAGAAATCGAACAACGCATTTGGTCGTAATCGCATAACAAACTTACACACAAACAAATGCAAAATGCTGGAGTTAAAACGTAGCGCTTCGCTCGGTCAACTAATGACAGAAAACGAAATTAACTTTCTACGCAAAATGTCAAATAATACTCAAAAAGTTTACATATGTTATCTCAAAATGACTTGCAAAGACTGCTGCATATTTTTTATTGTTTTCGCACAATATGCCTGTTTGAAAGACAAAAATGTTCCCCTGTTCGTCTATAACAAAAATTATTGAAAAAAAATCAAGATTTTTATTTAAAAAATATAATTCGAAAACTCAAACTATAATTTAGGTTCACCCTTTTAAGGGTCTTTTTATTCTAGTAATTGCTTATTTAAATATTATTAAGATTGAAATTTATTTCAGAAAATAAATTCAGTATTTTATTAAATAAATTAGCCACCTTCGGCGACCATCTTCTTCGCCGAGAATATAATTTCAGTTGAATATCTTATGCATAATTTGATATTCATGGTTTCCTTAATATTTTTAAATTTCAAATAGTGATAGATATTTAACCCATGTTCTTTCAGTAGCTTTGCACCTGTTCTGTTCGTTGCCTGCTTTAACGTCCTTAATACAGTCAAGTGACTGGCTGTGTCTGGCAACATCAAATTGCACATTGCCGGAATCAACTTCACTCTTATTCCTCTTGCAAAATATGCATTTGATTTTAACTTTAAAATGGCGCGGCACATTTTACTTCCAGCCGCATGTTAGCTGGATGAAAATACGCTGATTAAACTTAGCATTAAACATTAAATACTACCTTAGCTTTCAACAATGATAGAGAAACACGCAAATAAATGTTCGTTTAAACAATGAAAACGGTTTGAATTGCGTTGCAACAATGAAAAGTATTTTTGTAAATTATGCCAAAAAATATTTTTAGAAATTCATTAAAATTAGACAAAAAATTGTACGACAACTTAATTGATGTCATTGAAAAGGTAATTTTTTGCACTTTCATTCGGCGTAAAAATGATTTTTGTGCTGTAATATGTTCGGAAATTATTAAGGAAACACGACAAAATTTTGCTTAATATTTAATTAATAAACATTCTAGTTAAAATTTTAAACAAGGGCTCCGTGGTGCATATTTCCAACCTCCAAAATATGTTCGTGCCAAATTTCGTAGCTCTGGGTCCAGTGGTGTGCCCTGTAGAGCGCCAACACACACAGAGACACAGACACACACACATTCTCCTTTATTATTAGTAGAGATGTAAAGTTCGCATTTAATTTCGGCATTAAAATGATGAGGAGCATTTTTATCCAGCATCTTGTTAATTGACTAAAAACTACTGACGAAAAGAAGTAAAACTCACTCAAATACTTTATTTCCTCTTAACCAGGCGAATTGTAATATTTAATGTTGCTTCTAACTAGGGAAAGACTTTTTAACAGTAAATTCGCTTATATTGCCACTAAAGAGTCGAAATTTGAAGGAGCAGTGTTCCCAATAGTTTGGGGATGTTAATATAACGTTTGATTATGACTTTCTTCAAATGGACTGAAGTAATTAGGGAGTTATCAGAGTCGAAGTTTGTTGGATCCAGGATGTCTCTTCATTAGCACCTATGATTAGCAAGGCTGCCTTCCTTAAATGTGTTCATTGATAATATGAATTGAATGCTATGACTATTTTACTAATGCTATTCTATCCCTTACATGAATATATTCAGCTTGACTTTGACTACTTTAATAACGTTAGTACTTACTTGTAGTAATATGTTATCAGTAAATAAAAATGCAAAATAAAATGTATACAACATGTCTACTGATATATTAATTGATTCATAATATTGAATACGCTAAAATCTTTTAAATCTGCAATTACTGAAATTCGATCTAACATTATTTCCCCAACAATCTGGGAATGGTCAATTGAGGAAGGGAAGTCTAGAGACGAGCTACTACTACGCTACATGACATTCCCGTTCCTAGAGCGTAGATCTCTAGGGTGGTTTCTAGCGACGAGCTAGGTAACAGAGGGAAAAACATACAAATTTCACCCTCCTAATAACTGCTATGCCCGGCATGAATCATATGAAACATAATATTCATGGCCAGAATCATCTTTTTTTCTTATTAAAGTCTCCTTATTTCTTGCCAAATAATGACTTATCTACGCTAAATGTTTCTTTTCATGTGGTACTGTACAGATATGAGGAAACCTAAGGCGGTTCTCAGGTCTAAAAGTAATTCTAATTTATATTTATCGAAGAGATTTGCGTTGGAGTATGGGAGGTGGTATACCTTACTATAACATTTAATTTGATGCGAAGATAAATATAATTTTTCGGGAAGAGAAAACAGCTGTTAACCTGCTTTTTCTAATAAATTACTAATAAAATGTACCTAGATGTTTTGGCATCACTTACATGACACAAAATGTTATCTCCATGTTAAAATACTTAATATCGTGTAGAATAAAAAAAATTAAAAAATATAATTTCATTTCGTTTTAAATACTCCTTGACTTATACAACTTCAAAAATAATACATATTATATAAAAGTCAAAATGTAGAAATATGTATTAGGGAACACAATAATCATTATTTCATATATCAAATAAGGAAATAATCCTTCGTCCTTTCATTTTCATAAACTTCCGTCTACGAAAAGAATGCTTTTCTTTTCGCTCTTTGGAAAAGTTACACTGTTAAATGCTTGATTAAGTCTACTTACCCTTTTTAGAAAATCACTTTTGATATTGACCTAATATGCTTAATATTTTGCATTGTTGACCTTAAAACCTCTAAAGGGGTTGTTCGTGCCTTGTGGTTCAAACTGATACCTTTATAGATATGTATATATATTTGGACAGCAATTGCAATCAAGACATATTAGATACTTGGAATTCTAAGGAGTATTGCCTGGACGTCACTGTTTCTGGGAAGCATTTTCTTATTTTTCATTATGATCGGAAAGGTAATATTTAAGAACGAGTTTATTAGGCATTTATTCGCTGCATTTTCTATTATATATGCTATTTAAATATATCAATGAATAGAACAATTAGCACATGAAAAAACAATATAATCTAATTTCATTTATTATTTTATTATTCTTACAATTGCAACTAAAATTATTAAGCACATTTTGATTATTTCAAATGGGAAGCTTTTCCAGGAACTATATTTTATGCACACATAAATTATAATGCTTCTTTCAAAAAATTATTTTATAATCAGTTCATTGCTCTAAATGCAATATGCAATGATTATAATGTCAATAAATTATTAAATATTGAAGCTGAATTTCTATTGAAAATTAAATATCTTTTACAGGTTTTATTTCTAGCAGCTCTTAGTGCAGCTGTCTACGCAAGTCATCATGAACATCATGAGGTATGAATGTACATTCATTTGAATATCTATAGGTATATTGTAGAGATTAAGCTAAATACATATATTTATAGGTATAAACTCAAATTTAGTTTATTATGGAGAAAAAGATAAAAGTAAGTATATTTAAGCAATAGTGTAGTTGAATTGTGCTTAAGAGTTTAAAAGTTCGTAGCTTTGCATTCAATAACACATGAAATGAAATGATTTAAATTTAGCTTTCTAGTATATCGTTAAAATTTATTTCACAATTCAAATGTCTGCACAAAATTTATGACGCCTTAGTGTCTTAAATATATTTTGTTACGTTTTCAAATTTACAATATGAACATATTTTCAGTTTCCTAACTATAAAACTGCAAAAATATTTCCGAAAATCATCTGTGACCGAAAATAATTATAGCCATTTCTTTAGAATCAGTTTAGAACGAATTATAACTATTTTGAAATTTACATTTTTAAGTAAAATTTAAAAACTTTAAATTTTAAATTTTTAGTAAAATAATTTTAAACTATAATTAAAGTCATAAGTGATGCCACCGTTGTTTATAAATTGCAACATTATTTAAATGAGACATAAGTTCTATGAAAGTAGCATAGTTGCTAGAGATAAGAAGACCATTTAATTATAACACCTTACTGGCAGAAAAAAAATGGAAACTCTTAGAAAATATTTTTTTACACAAAACATATTAACTCATATTTTAAATCTAAAGACACCAGTTAAAGTCAAGTATTGAAGAAAAATTAAAGAGATCTTTGATGAAACGAAAATAATTGTTCTTTTTCCAAATCTATCTAAAAGTCAAATACAAAATTACCTAGCATATTTACTTTCCCGTCTTCAACGATTCCCCATCCTTTACAACGATTTGAATTGGTCTCATGTGATTATGTTAACACTTTCCTATTATTTAACATTTCTGATTTACACTTTCCCCAAGTTTACATCATCATTCCTTTGGTCCCTTGAAAAGTGTAAATGAGGGGTAAAACTGTATATTTCATATCTGAAAAGAATGTAACTTCCTTGATTTTACGAAAAAAAAAATGCTTATATTATTTTAGCTACAAGGAAAGTTTTTTAGATATAAAACTTTTTTATAAGATTTATTCAACTTGAGCGTCTTGTCCTCAAATCTTGAGATCGATTTCTTACCCACTTCCAATCAAGCTACAGCTTTGAAATTTATCACAGTGGTGGGCTTACGGAGACAATACAATATTATTCAAAAAAATTTGCAATCTATACTATTTTAAACCTAACAACATGATATTAAAATTTTAGCCCTATATTTGGGCGATAAAGTTTGGAAGGTGGTAACCTCACGTAACATAGGGTTGTAACAACAACCGGCGCTGCATCGATGAAAGACGTAGCTCGTGTTTCTACGCGTCTTGGGTTTACTTTCTATTAAAATTCGCCAACAAGCAGAAGTAGATTTTTTTTTTACTTCGTGTGCACCAAACGTTTCGCGCTCAAAGCAAAAAGAGAGAGTTGTATAGATCGATTCTCTTTTCCCTATTACATTTTTGATAATAATTGTAAGTTATCACGTAATATATTACGGATATATATTTGAGAAAGTCAATATCATTAAATCATTTTAAAAATGTAATTGCACATATGTATATAATAAATTTAATATGTGTTTTATATTGGAGAATTCAATAATTGAATTTGGTTTACTACGCCTAACATGTCGTGTGTATTCGTGTCAGCCGTCACTAAAAAATAGAAAATAAAATAAATACAAAAAATTAAGGTATAAGATTTCATTCAAAATGCACTTTAAATGAGAAAACACGTTTATACATTATAATTTCGTCAAAATGAACTCAAAAGAAAAAAATTCTCATTACAATTAAATGCACGGTTTGAATAAAAGCGTGGCGTATTATATATTACCTTATATTTTGTGCATATTTCCTTAAACAAATGGAATATTCCTAGAAGGTAAAGACGCCCACACTTTTATTCCAACCATGCATTTTATTGTAATCAGGAAAATAATTTTTTACTTTTGAGTTCATTTTGCGAAATTATAATATATAAACGTGTTTTCTCATTTAAAGTGCATTTTGAATAAAAGCTTATACCTGAAAATTTTATTCTTTCTTTATTTTATTTTCTTTAACAAAAATATGAAAACTATTTACTTATCACAGCAACATCATCATCATCCCCAGCCTTACAAATTTGGCTACGAAATCAAAGACCACCACGGATCTCAGCACAGACATGAACATGGCGATGGTCACGGACACGTTCAAGGAAACTATGGTTTTACTGACCACAGAGGTATCCACAGAGAAGTTCACTACGTAGCTGACCACAATGGATTCAGAGCTACTGTGAAGACCAACGAACCTGGAACAACTAACCAGGATCCCGCTCACGTTAAGCTTCATTCCGATGCCCATCATGCTCACCATCACCACGAACCCCATCATCACCAGGAGCATCATCATCAGGGTCATCATCACCATGGCCATGCTCATGTGTATCATCATCAAGCAAACTATCACGGACACCATCATGGTTAATTTATGCTCTGAATTATGTTTTAAATGACTGGAACTTTCGATGGTCTTTGCGATTACTTTTCTGTTGCCAAATATATTTCCTTTTCTTTTACTCTTCATGTGCAAAAAAAGGAATTCATTTCATTTCATTGTGCAAATAAAATATTTTTAAAAAATAATAATGGCTTTTTTCGTACAATTGAATCTTAAAGGAACAAGGAATTCAGATGTGTTTCAGTGAAAATTATCTTCATTTCAAAATATCCTATATTTAAAATTAGAAAAAAAAATCACCAGGAAATAAAAAAGTTGCCTCTTGAACCACAGATTAATATATTTTCCGTATATCAGTCTGATCCATCATTAACAGAATTCCTAAATGTTCTAATTATGTATAATAAATTTTTAGAGGGGTGCCTGACTACTTATAAGGCATGAGTTTTTTTATACTCGTTGTTCGAAAGAGCATTACTTATATCAGCAACTTCAACCAAGTAAGCATATTGTTTCATAATGTAAGTTCATCGCATTAAAAATAGATATGTAGGAGAATTCTGGGTAACGAGTTTTTCATTAAGAAAAAATTATCAGCTAGTAATTAGAAAATTTTCTGAAACTGCAACTACATCATTTTGTCGCATTAAAATTGATCAATTAAATTTGTCAGCTCACAAAGCTTTGAAAAGGGTATTTTCGCAGGAAGATAATTAGCCAGGAGTCTATTTTAAATGTATTAAATAAGCATTAATAATACCATTTTGCTAAGTATTGTGCAGGTTTAGTTTAAATTAAGAAATTAGAACTTAACAGCAGCTGAATACAGAAGAAGAATAAAAAGGAAATAGAGCTTACAACAAACGATCTTATTCAATCTTAATGGAAATTAAAAAATAACGGGCTTTCACGAAATGCTTTCTTAAAAGGAAATTCGTTTAATTAAGCAATATTTTATAAAACTATATAAATATTCGGCACTATTAAGCACTGAAAGAAGAGATAAACAAAAATCTTTGGTGGAACAAAAAGAAAATTTATATTTGAATACAAACCAAAAATTGTTCGAAAAATTGAAAAATTGCTGTTTAAGGCTCATTTAACTAAATTGATTCACTAAGAACTGTTGCAATTTATCCGATATTTTTAAAATAAAACGAGATATTAAATTCTGGGTCAAAGGGAAAATATACCTGTCGACATTTCTTAAAAAATAAAATATTCTCAGCCATTATGTTCACTGTTTAATTACTTAATAGTCTCGCTGTTAAGTACCTTCTGGTCTTTCTCTCTACGATTTTATTTTAATCTTGAATGTCATCTTCAGCACACCATTATAAAAATCCATAATTGAATTTGTCTAATCACTATATATAGTATATATATATATATACATAATATGGGTGTATAAAGGAATCAAATGATTCTGAACGCTAATCATTGCACCCCACGTTATGAAGTGGTGTTATATCTATATAATGTGTGTCTTACCTCCTCCATCAATTTATGGCTCCAGTCCAGGATGATTAGATAGGTGGTGACTAATAAAGGAACGACTAAAAGGTTGCTCTCGGGCTAAGTCGTATTTCACTCCGCGGACATCCTGGAAGATTTAAAGAAAAATCGAAAAAGTTTGAGAGAAGATATTCGATTAACAAATGAAAGCAGGGATTCTCAGAGAATAAACCTGAGAGATATATTGGTGGTCAAAATTGTAAATAATAAACTACATCCTAAAAAGACAGTATTATTGTGTGTCCCTCTTCCATAACCTGCAATTTAACATGTATATTGCTTTTCAGGATTAAGATGCCACCATTTATTGAGAATATTTCCATAAATTCTAGAAGTAACAATTGCAATTAACCAAAAATGGAAAAATATATTTAATTGAGAAATTCATATTTGTGATACATTCCCCCAAATGTTGGTCATGTGCTTTTGTCACACTTCTACGCTCTTCCTGGAACATTTTCCGGAAATAACCAAAACATAGCTGGAAAATGAAAGCAGATCTTGGCAGAGAGTTAAGACTGAAAGATATATTGGTGCTCAAAATTGAAAATAATAAAATGCATGTTAACCCTCTGATTGAGTAATTTTTTTAAATCACTAATTAGATGCAATTTTAGAAAACGTGTTCAAATACCGTTGCGCCAAGCGAGTTGTTATTTATATGTAAAGCTTTATTGTTATAATATGACCAAACCCTATAAAAGTACTAAGTAAATATATTAGCTTGTGTAAGTCGCAGGATGCAGCAAAAAATAGACGTACTTCCAACCTACAGAAATCGTGGCATACGCAGTAAAAGGGTTAATAAGAAACTAATAAAGCCAGCTCCTCTTCCATTACCTGTAGTAAAACATACAAAATACTTTTAATGGGTAAGTAGCCACCATTTTGTCAAATGAATTCTCCAAATAACAATGTCACTAAATCTAAAAGAATATATAGTTATAATTCGTCGAAGGAAATTCATATTCATGTTACTCTTTATTAACTACTTGTTCAATTCATGCTAATCTCGAAAATCTCATACACAGTTGTCTATATTTTTGAAACTTAATGACACTATCAAAAATATGAAATTTTGAAAGAATTTGAAATGCAGACGGCTGAAATTTCCTGTAAATTATTATGATAATGCAGCCAACTTTTTAAAAAAGTTTGGATGAAACGCATAAATGCTTAACATTCCCTGTTAATCACAAAGCGCCAATTAATAAATGACAAAAATTCAAAGAAAAAATTCCTCAAGTTTTAAGATTTGCGATTTAGAACTCACAAATTCGTTAACGTCTTTAATTATTACAAACAAAATCTTCATATCAACACAGACAGAAAAAATAAAACATGAGCAGTGAGTCATGAATATGAAATGTAAGCATACTTTCAAATTATAGTTAGCAAAATAATAAAAGCAAATATTTCACCTTAATAATAGGAATTACCATATATAAAAATCTATAATGATTCAAGATTCACTATTATCACCTAGCATCTCAAATATATCAAAACCAACTTTGACAAGGGGATAAATTATTATTAATAATATCTATACAAGAATATTCAAGTATTAAGTAATTCTGGTAAATGAAATGGCGTGCAGAGCTAATTTAGTTATGTCTGTTGGACATAAACAGGTATTCAGACCAACTAACTGAATTAATATGATATCACACTCACAGAACAAAAATAACTACAGCATTCAATTTAAAGTTGTAACGTTTCTAAATGTTGCACTTTACGGCACGATTAGTATGCATGTGTCGTATACGACGCTGTCATGCAATATTAAGTTATGTTTGCATTTTGCGCAAATATTTTGAATTGACAAGATGCGTAGTTATTCTGCTTTTGGTTGTTAAAATGCTAAAGAGGAAGATGATTGTCATGAAAAAGTTTCCACCTAGCAACATCATTGTTAAAATCATGGGCAGGGTAAATACAAAATGAAGTTCTTAAACCTACCCAAAGTTGTCGTTTAGGCATAAAAGATAATGGTTTAGATACATATTTACTCAGTTTTAAAAATTAAAAAGTAATCCAATAAATAATTTAGAAAATAAAATAAATTTTGATTAAAAAATGTCCACTCAATCCTAATTAATCTCGTTTCAATAAGGATAGCAAAGGTGAATTTTTCTGAAGCAAACAGCAAATGATAATAAATACGAAATTGAATATACGCGAGTCACTTAACATTTATCACGTGATATTATAAATTAATTCAGGTTTTGTTGAAATCTAAATGCATCACTTCTTTTAAATATCTACTTTCGGTTTCAAATTAAAGTTCTAGCTCATATTTTGAAATAAAATTTAACAATAAAAGAACTTGATGAATTTTAAAATTATTCTGAAACCTTTGCATGAAAACTAAGATAACAAAGGTTTTTGAAACATGCACTCAAAATTAATTCAGTTACACAAAATGAAAAAAGAAATAATAAAAAGTGACACTCTTTTCATGCTTTAAAATTTTATTTTTCTTGGTTGCTTTCGTGAATTTTTAAAATAAACAATTTAAACTCTCTTTCATAAATTGCCAAATATCAATTTGCCCTTTTGCTGAAAGTCATATATAAGCGGATTAAAATATGTAAATATTAAAATGAAATTGCTTTCTTCTAATTGTAAGTAGCTTTAGAAACAGGAAACAATTTCATGCTTCGTCTCTCATGATGCAAGAGATCTGCCATCATTTCAAACTCTGATACCTTTCTTTTCTTGTTAAAATTATAATCTTCTTAAAATAGAATCGGAGCAAATTCACATTCAATAATTATTTTATCTATCATTTTTTTGTATTTTAATTCTATATATCACTGAAATGTAAGATTATTATAGCAAAATTTTAATTTCCCTCATGATTTCAAACTCTTAGACCTTTCTTTTCTTGTTAGATTTATTATCTTGATAAAAATGCATTCCAATATGAATCGAAGCAAATTCACATTCAATAATTATTTTATAAATCATTTTTTGCATTTTAATTTTTCATGTCATTTAAACGTAAGTTGCTTATAGCAAAATTTAAAATCACGAAGTAGGTGAATTATCGAAAGCTTCATTTCAAAAGATCCGACATTTTTTAAAAAAAAATCTGATATATCTCAGAAACTTTAAATAATTCCCAAATTCAGTAAAGCGAGAATGCAGATAATTTAAAATAATATGTGGTAAATTAAATACCCCTTAAACTCTAGAGAAGATTATGCGAATTTATGTAGTGAAACTATTCAGTAAAGAATTGTAGTTGAAATTACACATAACTTAGTTTCCAAAGTACTCATTTATTTTTTAAATTCCAGGTGAAATTCATTTATTTCATATGTTCTGTTATTTTGTACAGAATAATACTAATTAAAAAATCCATAGAAATAAAAAAATTGGCTCTTAGTCTTATGGAGCAGTTACAATCTCAAGTTGCATACCACAAGATCCGAAATTTAAATTTAGATAAATTTCAGTACTTTAGATACAAATTAAAACTAATTAGGGATTATAATAAATAGTTTAAAAATTTAATTGATGTAACTGCTAACACGGCGGTGCTCATGATCCATATTTTTTATATTCCCGCATCCGTCTTTTTTTTCAATAAATATTGTCATAGATTTCACCTCCAAGAAACGTAAATCTTCTTTGAACCCTTCCTTTTTTTAATTAAAATTTTCAAATCTAGCCTTTTTATTTTCTTATAACAGTATGATTTGAATGGAAACGAGAGAAGTTTGAAAAAAGAAAATTAATTTGGAAATTTTAAACAATATATAATAGATTAACTTATAAAACTTTAAAATGAACAATTATACAATACAAAATTACAGCTGATTAAAAATATAAAATTTAATACAATTATTAAAGAATTTTTGTGATTTAATTCTATAGTTTTTGTTGATTAATTTTAGGAAAATTTTGATGAGGAAATCATTTGATGCTGCTGCGTTGAGCGCGCATTAAGGTGCATTGTTAGCAATATTATTATTGTTTACTTCCTCTGTTTCTTTTATATTTTTTAATTTTTGTTTTTCTATTATTTACTAATTATGAGTAATAGGATTCGGAGACTGTATAAAATTTTAAACTTGGTAACTTTTCAACAGTGTATTTTTGTACTCAAAAAACATAAAATATAATTTTTACGTCATTTAAAGCATTTTTCCAATTGAATGTTAGCAAACTATTTCATTACTTTTGTAAATAGCCATATTTTAACATAAATTCCTCGGCAATCCGTATAGCTTCGGCTAAGACGGGAATCTAACTGCATTCCCTTACAATCTTACTATGTCTTGGTGGATACAGGATCTCTAAAGATGAGCTTCATTTTAGATGGTAGAGCATGCACGATATCCTATCTCTATTCAATCTGGTGTTATTCTACTATTTCCACTCAATCTGATGTGAATCATAAAAATGTCATGTATAACCCGTAATGTAACTTAGCTAATCTCTCTTTTTCATATATAGTCCCAAAAAATTTCAAACATTGGTGTACGTAAATTAAATATATTAAGAAGTCCTTTTGTATAAATATTTGAGAAATTTCAACAGTGATATCAAATAAAATTTATTAAAAGTATTTACATTAATCATAATATCAAGCATCTTTTAACACTTATTCATTTGCTATATAAATGCAGATATTTGCCTAAAAATGAGATGATACGCTTGAAAATGATCTAATGTATTTATCATGATATTATCATGCATCATATATATAGATCACATTCCCATCATATTCATCATATCCCATCACATTCATTGTACAACAAAATGGCTCCGTTTAACAACGGTAACTGTAACAAATTATCTAAAATTCATTTTAAAAAGATTTACTTTTAGACATTACACATATTTCTTTTTTCATATTATTTCCGATCGCTTTAGAAAGTGGAGTTATCGAAATGTGTTAAACAAAACGCAATAAAATTATTTCACGGAGCAAATAAGGAACTAATTTCCCTTCATTATCTTAATCATAATCTTCCGTTTAAAATAGGCATGATTTTATTTTAGCTCTTTCTGAGTGTTATTGTGTTAAATGCTTGATTAAATCTACTTTACCTTTCTGGGAAATACCAAATGATATTGACCTAATATACGTTTCATGTTGCATTCTTGACCTTAAAACCTGTAAGTGAACTGTTCGTGCCTTGTGGTTCAACTTATTTTCTCCGTATATATGTATATATATATTTGGCCAGGTATCACAGTTAAGACATTCTCAAATCGTAGATCTAGAAGCAATATCGCTTAGAAGACATTAGTTTGAAAAATAGTTTTATATTGTTCAAAACATCATGATAGCAAAGGTAATATTTTTATGAAACTTTTAGATTTTTGTAACTCATTTGCTATAATTTTATGTCTTATATACTTGTTGAATATTTGAATAAGCCAAATTTTATAAGCCACTTAAAAACAGATGAATTCATTTAATTGCATTTGTTATTCATACAGTTCGGGCTAAATTCATACAGAAAATTTGGACCATTTTAAAAGAGAAATATATCAAAAAATACAATTTACGAAATATTAAGAATTATTTTATTTCAAAATACCATTTCATAATAACTTCTTTGATCAACATATAAATGAAATAGTCTAAGTGAATAAGTCACAGTGCTAATACATTAATCGGCTCAAAAATTTAATCCTAATCACAAATTTCAATTTGTGTTTCAGGTTTTATTTTTAGCAGCTCTTTGTGCAGCTGCATACGCCAGTCATCATGAACATCATGAGGTAAGAAAGTACTTATATCTTATTGTATACTGCCGCCTTCGGCGATGAGCTTGGTCGACGAGAATATAATTTCAATTGAATATTGCATCATTTTATATTCATGGTTCTCTTAACATAGTAAAAAGATCATAGTAGATATTTAACCCATGTTCTGTTAGTGGCCTTGCACCTATTGCAAGCAAAGTGTGTTAGTATATTACCTTAGTTTTCAACAATGAAACGGAAATACCTAATTAAATATTTGTTTACACAATGAAAACGGTCTGATTTACGTTACAAAAAAATTACGTATGAAAAGTATTGTTGTGAAGTATGTAAAAAATAGTTCTAAATGGTTATTAAAACTAGAGAAATAATTGTACTGAAATTTAGTTGATATCATTAAAAAGTAATTTCTTGCACTTTCAGATGGTATAAAAATAATTTTCTACAATATTTTCTATAATGTTCTTTATTATTTTGTGAAGTTATTAAGGAAAAATTCCCAAAATTTAAAATTAAGGAAAATTGCCAAATTTCGTAGCTCTATTCCCAACGCACACAGATACACATTATCCTTTATTATTAGTAGATATGTTACTATGCTGCCTAATGTACTGCTTTACGCATAGAAATTTCAATACAGTTTAAAATCAAAATGTATTTAAAACAAAGGAATTTAAACTACCTTGATTTAAACTAAACTTGATGACTATATAGTCTTTTTTTCATTATCGAGTTCATTTATTGGTAAAACTTTCATTGTGCGTAGATTTATATTTCTTAAAATATAATGGGATTCAACAGTTTATAGCTCAATCTCCTCTAAGATCATTGATGATTTCTTGTCTCCTCCCCTTTAAATTTTCGGTTCCGATATCATATCTTCGAAATGTTTTTTGTTTACACGTAATAAGATGGATATCTTTTGTTTAAATACTTTCAGTTATATTTTAGTTCATATTATGTATTTGAGTTAAAATCTCAAATTCATAATATGAACATAATTGGAGTAATTGTGATCAAAATATTCATAAAAAGCCCATCGGCAATTTTTTTGCGATAAAAGCACGGGTAGCTGTAATCCTTTAGACCCAGTAAAATCAGTTAATAAATAAAGTACCAATTGTAATCTTCGAGAAATGTTTTGTGTTCTTCGAAATCGATTTTGTAATTATCAAAAATGTTTAATAAATTATAAATTCCTCTACTTCAGAAACACAAATTATAACGAATGAATTTTACTTTTGAGTAATAGCTACATTATTTAAATAAAAATTATTTAATTTGTAAAATCAATTAAACGAAAATGCATTGTATTCTAGTGACAAGTTAGTATGAATTAAAATTATTATTTGTAAATTACATGTCAGAAAATTATTCTCAACAAAAGTAATTTTCCTGTGGCACATTAAAAATAAAATAGTAGTTAATAGTTATAAATCGGTTAATATTATTATTAATCTACAATTAAGATTTTAAAATCTTGTGAATTTAAAAAAAAATAGATGAAAACTTAAACAACACTAATACACTGACTAAAGGTAAAATTTAAATAATTTTATTCTTCGCGACTATCAGAAACACAAAAGTATTTCAAAATTTTATTCTAGAACTATTCAGGTGCTGAAATGAATTTGTGAAATGAATTTTTATATTAAATTATGATTGCAAAATCTTTTTGTCACTTTAACCTAAATATTTTTACCCGTCTTTAACCAAATAAACTTTTTAAAATTTTTTGCAGCACCATCATCATCATCATCCCCAGCCTTACAAATTTGGCTACGAAATCAAAGACCACCATGGATCTCAACACAGACACGAACATGGAGATGGCCATGGACACGTTCAGGGAAGTTATGGTTTCACTGACCACAGAGGTATCCACAGAGAAGTCCACTACGTAGCTGACAAACAAGGTTTCAGAGCCACCGTGAAGACCAATGAACCAGGAACGGCCAATCAGGATCCTGCTCATGTTAAGCTTCATTCTGATGCTCATCATGCTCACCATCACCACGAACCCCATCATCACCAGGAACATCATCATCACCATGGCCATGCTCAGGTGTATCATCATCAGGCAAACAATCACGGACACCATCATGGTTAATTTATGTGCAGAAATTTTTTATAAGTAACTGAAGCTTTCGATGGTCTTCGCAATTATTTTTCTGTTGCCAAATATATTTCCTTTTCTCTAAGACTTCAGTGTGCACCGGCATTTTTTTTCATTTCATTGCATAAATAAATTCTATTTTATAAATAATTTTGCTGAACTTCTTTCCTTATAGCTATTTTATAACTCCAGATCCTATGGTCTGATTTGTAAAGCGTTTTGAACAATTTTTTAAACCGTATAGCAATTAGTAGGTAGTAGTATACCATCCTATAAATATTATTATTTAAAAATCCAATACTTCAAAAATCATGAAATTTAGAATTTGCTTTGTATCGAAGTTTGTATATATAAATACTGACGCAAACGACTTGCGTTGTATGGTATTGCGCAGTTTTAAGTATTAAATAAAAAAATTTGAAATTTATAATAAATGCTCAAGTATCATTTCAGAGAAATAAGAGCTTCAACCAAATGCCGTATTTATTTCAGTGGAAATTAAAAGATTGTGGGACGAAATAAAATAGAATATTTTGTTAAAATAAACGATATATAATAAAAAAAGTAAACATCTGATGTCACTGAATACCGAAAAATAAATGAAGTTTTGTAAAAAAGTAAAAATTCTATTTGACGTCTGTACTACTTTTTCTGTTCAGAATTATTGAAAATGCGAGGGAAAGGGCTGCTGTGTAAAGTAAACTGACTTAAATGGTTATATAGGCATTGGGGCAATGTAGATTGAATTGATCAATTTCACAACTATAAACGAAATGGAAAAACTTTGGAAACCATTAAATGAAATAAACTATTTGTAGGAGAAATAATATTTAAAAAAAAAACATTTACATGACGTCATGAGTTCACATTCCATTGTCCAAACATTCACAGGCATTTTATTTTCAATAAACGGTCACCTTGTGTTGGCTGTCTGAGTTCTCTTTCTGGTCTACAAATCTCTATGAATCGGAATTGATCTATCTCTTGAATTGCAAAGCTTTTCATGGACTTAGTCTCCGGTTTTGATTTTAAGTTACTCTACAGTATAACTGACAACAGAAATCAAAATTTCAAGATTAGGTATTAAAGAATTTGTACGGCAGACAAAAGCGAACTAAATTTCAATATACTTCTTGTCGATCGTAATAATGGGGAAATTAGATTTATAATAAATGAATATGTCTACCTTTTATTTAAAACGCGTTAGGTACTTTAATCCTATTTTGATTTTTAAATGATCTTGCCATTTATTTCTTTTTTAATAATAAAACGATGTATATACATATATATGTTACTTTCATTGCGATTTATTATTAATAATAACCGCTGTTATTAATTATAATAACTGACTGTTATTCATACTAAACGGATTTTTTTTATTTTAACCATAACATATATATCATATAAGCATTCATCATTATAAAAACTTTATATATGCGTCTTCTATAGTCGTTACGCAAATTTTCTTGTCAAAAAAGATTTTTAACATAAATCTAAGAGCTTTCATGATTAATATATAATGTAACTATCCCTCTCTATACATTAATAATTTTTGTTATTAAATACATGGATATTTCAGCATAATTATACACTATTTATAAAAATTTTCCCAATGGCTTAATAATCTAAACTTTCGCGCAGAAAATTACGTAAAGTTATTAGCTAATTAGTCCAACCGAAATAGATCATTTTTATAATCATTTTGATTAAAAGACAAGCGAAGAGATTGAAAATGCTGTAAGCATATTAAATGCATTTCAATAAAAGAGAAGAAGATTATATAAAATTTTATTTGGTAAAATGTCTTACGTACTACAGTTATAACAAAAGTAAAGATTTTTATATCAAAATGTGAAGTATTTTGGTCTCCATGTTTTCAACTTTTTACGCAGTTTACTTATATCATAGGCTTTGTTACATTGTAAGCAATATATAAATCGAAATAATATAAATCGAAAATCGATAGGGACGCAGAAATACTATCTTTACTTCTGGTAGAGCAGTTAAATCAAATGTTACAGCACGCTCAATTTTAATCCAGTTAAAGATGAAAAATTGATTTAATAAAATGATCGGATGGTAGCAGAACTATATATTTCAAGTTTTTAAATTTTTCCTGAATTTCAAAATCAGGGTTGCCAGATCAAAATAGCAAAATAAGGCCAAACCTTCTTAAACATAAGGCCAAAAAGGCCGATTTGACAAATTGATTGAAAACGTCATTTGCTATTAGAAAAACAGTTATCTTTCATGAAAACGAATCCCATTTGATAGGCATATGTACAACGTTCTATTATTAAACTAAAATTTAAGTGAAAGAAATTTAAAACATCCTTGTTCTATTCAGAGGGTATTTCGTTTGACATATCATTATATATAATTTGTAATATCAAATATTTAAAAAAACAATAGAATAAGTAATTAAAAATTGTTCTAAAAGTCATTAACGAAAATAAATTCAAAAAAGGCCAAAAGTGAATTTAAGGCCAAATGAAAATTCTTAAAGCCAAGGGCTTAGAAAAAAGGCCAAATTTCCATAATTTGGCCTTAAAAAGGCCAATATGGCAACCGTGTTAAAAATAATTTATTCAAAAATGATATCAATTTAGATAAAATTGCAATTTTTCATTTCTTTTTGAATTTTTTAAAGAAAATCCGCAAAAATACCATATTTAGAAATGTGCTTATTAAACACCAGTGAAATCTTTTTTAGTTCTCAACTTTTCCTGCAAAAGAACAGCAAATCTGATGCGCGAGTCATTCGTGCGTTACAAACTGCTATGCATTTGCTATTTCCAATTGAAATAAGTTGGAAGCATCCAATAAACCGATGGTAAAAATGTTAAATCAATATTTATAAATTCAAACAGAGTTTTTATTAAAATTCGACGTTTAATTATTTTTTGAAACAAAATTAAATGAATAAAACATTGAAATAAGTAATATTTTTTTAACGTCAAGAATATTATTGCAAAAAATATACAACTAATTTGTTGATTGAAAACATATCTTATGATTATTCAACATTACGCTTAGATGATTTTTATTTTATTTTCATTAATCAATCGAACCATTATTTCTTTGCAATTTAAGACCAGATTGTACATTATTTTGTTGTCCTCTTCTCTTCAATATTTGTAGAAATAATTGAAAGTTTATCAGACGGAAAGTCCAGATATTTATTAATAAAATGATTTCTAAAAATTTCCTATTAACTATATCTTTTATTTAACAGAGTACTTATACATTTATGTTTCCGAAAATCCCCGAAGCGTGTATATGTTACGGTCAATGCGGATAATCGGTTATTGTGGATAAAAACCGGTTAAAATGGACAATCGGTTCTCCACTTTAACCGGTTATTATCCGTAATAACCGATCACCCACATTGACATCAATGAAAACAAGACGAAAAAGCATTAATAATGGGTACATAAAAGAAATTTAATCTTCAGAAACAGAAGAAAAAATTGTTATACTTAAAATGGCTTATACTTACTACTAAATTTTATTCTTATTTAACTAGCTATATTTGTTAATAAGGAAATAAATACTAATTATTTTAATTGCAGATAAAAGAAAATAAAAAGGAGTTATCAAAATTTAAAACTGGCAGAAGAAATTTTGAATAAAAATCAATTTTGGTGAAACTTTTTATTTTTTTGTTAATGTTCGAGGTTTACAAATAGGATTAAAAGTACTTATTATTGGAGCATTACAACAAAACTCTATATCTTATATCTAAAAAATCAGATGTAAGCTGATTAGAGTAATGGAATATTAATTTAACAAGGTTTAACGAGGTGGTTCAAATATGACCGGGAGAGTTTTTATTTTTTTAAACCATTATTGCCAAATTATTACTTGCACTTTTCAGTCTTCAGTGCACTCCTCACCGGAGTCAACACATTTTTTCCAACATTCTGAAAAAAGGCTTTTGACGGACGGCGTGTTTATATATAACAAATATGACCGGAACTGATTTGTTTGTAAACTGGCCGCACTACGTAGCAGCTTGGGAGAGTGGAACCACGATCTCCATTCTCCATCAGCCAATGAAAAGCCTTTTTGAGAAGGGCATCAGGATGCTTCAAAATGTTGGAAAAAATTGTGTTGACTTCGGAAGGGAGTGCAATGAAGACTGACATATGCAAGTCAATGTTTGGAAGTAATGATTCTTTTAAAGAAAAATCAGTCCCACTCATATTTAACCACCTTGGATATAATAAAAAATAATGTATCCATTTGTTTTTTTTATCAAGATATTACTTTTGATAATTTAAGTGTATTACCAGTCCATTAGTATTAGAAGACCCAAGTAAAAAAATTAAAAATAGTGCATTGCTCATTGTGAGAAAGCTTTTCATGGAAATAAAGGGATTCTAAATCTTATTCTTTATTAAAAATCAATTTAAGTAAAACAGTTGGTTTGTCAATTTAAATTGTATTGTTAATCGATTTCTTAAACACATTATGTGTTAATAATCGATTCAAGTAAAATAAAGTCGGCAGTTATAAACGATAAATATAAAACATATTTCTTTGTACAAGAAGAGAAGATGGTGGGAAATTATTTAGTAGTTAAGCTTTCACGAATCTAGTGCCAGTAACTAATGTAAAGATATTTGCTCCAGATATTTTGACACTTTAGCATTTTAAAGACGAAAAATACAGATAAAAATAGTTTATTTCCGTTGATTTGTTGCATTCTGAGAAATGATTTACACAGAATATTTAAGAAATTTTTGTTTGAAACAGATTAACCCTCAGAGGGAGGGGCTGGTGTATGCCAGCGAGCTATTTCGTGCTGAGAATTTTCGATTATTCTTCCCTGAGCCCTCTCCCTCCCTGTAACCTAATAGGAACATCTCTCGAATAAAATGCTTCTAGTGGATTATTTCAGTCTCACTTCTGCCTTTTAATCTAAACATTTTTTTTGCACTCGCGTCATATCGGCGAACTCAGTACGCCAGAAACTTGTGAGCTGCCATCAGATTCGAAGGCAAAGACACGACGGACAC
>BGPR01004045.1:27384-64566 GCA_013235015.1 Araneus ventricosus
AATTTACATTACGCACAAAAAAATGAAGCGTATAAAAAATTGAAGCAGAAAAGAAATTGAAACGTTACTATTTTCATGTAGACTCTTAAAGGCGAAAACAGATTAAACATAATCTTAAAAAAATCGTATGTTGTTAATTGAATTACAAAATATTACATAAATACAGTTAAAATATATTTAATGTCTAATTCTATGCATACTTTAAGCTAAAAATTCAAACGACATTATTATTAGATTTTATTACACACATTTATAAACATGATATTTCAATTATACTTTTACAATATAATAACTGAATAAAAGTGACAAGAAAGAATTCCCACTATTAAGATAATGAAGAAAAGAATATGGAGTATTTTAAAAATATCTGATGATTTAACATTCTAAGACGAGAACTGATGTCTGAGAATTAAAGCGTTACGAATATATTCTTATAATCTCTTTATCGAAGCGCAAAGTAGCTTACAAAGAAAAAAATAATTCATCAAAGAGCACTTAATTTCAAAAATGAAAAACTATTCAATTAAAGAAATTTTTATTATTTTTGAATAAGGTTAATGAAAACATTAAGATTGCAGACAAGAAAATTCGATTAATGATGAGAAAAAAAAATTAAACTTATGGCCTATTATATGCATAAATTGCACAAAAATGTTACATAATTAATTATTGATCATTTTGATATAAACACATCTTAGTGATAGTTTCTGCAAATCTCAATTTGCAAAATGTTTTTCGATCATTTAATGTTTTCAATCATTGAGTGAAACATATGTTTGAATTAAAACTAAAAATATTGTTTTATAAAGTAGCTGTTATAAATCTATTTTTTTACTAATTCAGTTTTAAATAAAAATTATTTAACAAACAGAGTGCTATTGCTTATGAAAACAGCATCCCTCACAAATCGCAATGTGAAAAGTTAACCTTCGCCTTTAGCAACAGGCTTCAATTTGCATTACGTTTCATATTTTTTTACCTTTACAATTTTATCTGGATTTTTCCTTCTTTCGTTGCGTAGTATACAAAGAAAAAGTGCTATAATCTCTGAATAAAATTGAATCGCCATTTTCATTACGCTGTACACATCAAAACTGAGGAAGAGATTTTCTTCAAGTTCTGCTGACAAGCAGGACAAACTGGAGATACTTGATCTACGTGGTTTTCTCATCTTGTGAGATAATTGGTAAATTTTGTGTGTCCTTTTTTATCTTTGGTTATATGGTCTACTAAACTACTGCATTCCAACCTGAAAAGTCATCGTAATGGTGGTACAAAAATTTTCACTTTTTCATTCCTCAATGGATAGGAAGTTGAATATTGAATATATAAAGAATTAAAATATTTCTAAGTTCTAAACATATTTCTAGCTTTAATTTGATATGCTAAGTTATGTAAAATCTTAATTCTAAGTGGTTTAATTTTTAGATTATTTAGAAAAAGTCAAAGGGATACTTGACCCTAAAAAGTTAGAGATACTTTACTTGACCCTATCAAAAGGTATTGCATCTCCGGTGTAGTAGCCGACCAAAGCTTATTTTGTGGTTGGGCAACTAAAATATAGAGAATAATTATTTATAAATTGTTTGCTAGTAATTATTTACTAAATAAAATTTCTTTTTAATATGATAATTTCAAATAATTATTTTAGTAAGAATTTTAAAAAGAATTGATTATTTAATCAATCTATTTTTTCCTCGTCTGAAAGAAAGTTTTATTTATTTATTTATTATTTGAATAAATATCTTTTGCTCGAACTATTTATCATCGTTTGGTTTTATTTAGCGCTTCGCCATTTCTATTGAGTTTGCCTCTCTTTCTTGATTTGAATTTTCTCTTAAAATATATTTTATTCTTTTGGTTTTAATTTTCTTTAAATATTAGAAGAACCGAGTAAGTCTATTAAGTTTCTCTATTTTTAGCTTCGTACAACATTTTCTAGATCCGTTTTTCATTTTGATGTTATTCTTTTTTTTTCTAATTTTCCAAAACCGGCATTTCTTTAATGCACTATTGACGCTGGTAGGTTCCCAGTACCATTGCTGTAATTTTTTTATCATTTAATTAAGTCAATATTTTAATTCTTTATTAAATTTTGAACTAATTTAATAACTATATTTAATTTAATGACTAGACTCATTTAATTTATTAACTATATTTTATTAATAACAACTGCGCTTTATAGATTCCATATTAGTTTTTATCAGTTTCATTAATATTTTTCGATAATAAACACCTTTTATAATTCTGCAGTATTAACCTAATATCTGAATTTTGCGTACATACGAATTATCAAAAGAATTGAAATATACTCTTTGCATGTAAGTTCAAGTATCCCTAAGATTAGGGATACTTGACCCTAGGCGATTTCATGAAATATATTTATTTTATGTTTAAATGAGATATCAATTTAGCATAAGTACATTTATCCTTTTTAGAAACAAATGTATTTATGATGATAGAAATTCAAATAATCGAGAAATATAAGAAAAAGTAAAAGTAGCGTCATCTATCTCTAGTTTCCCCTACTATAAAGTGTAAGGATACTGTAGTGAAGATTTCGTGACAATTGACTAAATAATTACGTTTTTCATTAATTAAAATCTTTGTTTCAACTGCGCAAGCGAAGTTGAATCTCTTCTACTGATGTACAGTGCTGTTAAAAATTATTAGAACGGAGTTTTAAAATTTCTTCTTTTGTTCATAAAGTTTTAGAAACTTGATAATTTGTTACTTTCTTTTGATTTTCTAGTACCTTATTTCATCCTCCATAAATGCAAATAAGTTTTATATATTTCATGAAATATCACTGTTTCTTAGAAAGTATTATTGTTCAAAATAGTATATTCTAGCTGTTCAAAATTATTCGAACGACTGATGACGAAGGATATATTTAAGTGAGTACGAATTGGATTTGTTTTTATTTCGGTAAGTTTTAATAATTTTAACGGATGAATTTATTTGGTAATTTATTTTTTTGGTATATGAAGCAGTCAAACCAGTAGTAATGCCAAAGAGCTAAAAGATTTCATTTGATCTTTGCTGTCGCAACAATGAAGATCGAATGGATGGGGTATCGCATGAAAACCTACCAAAAAAAAGTATAAATTGTCTATTTTGGGTATCTACTATTTGTGCATGAAGTATTAGATGACAGGATTCATCGAGAACAAGGGAGGGCGAGACAAAAAACCAAAAACAAATACAAGAGAAGACTCTATGAATGTAAGATTTGCACAGAAAAACAACGATATATAGTCAAGAGAGATTTTTAAAAACTTGAAATTGAATGTGTCAGATCTAAAAGTTTGTCTTATAATCAAAAACTCAGGGTTGATAAGTTGTATCTAAAGAAAAAAAAACACATGTTTCAAGGCATCTCAAAATGAAAATAATGTGCTTGGTCTTTACAAAAGAGCATAGTTCGAAGTTTTCACAAGTCTGCGACAGTGTTTTAAGGTCATACAAAAGCAAATATATTTTTCGATCAAGGAAACGTAAAAGTGTGAGAGGACGATCAGGTGAGGCTCATAAAATGATGAATATCTACAAAGAGTAAAACATTGAGGTAGAAATGAGATTATGTGGGGTTGTTTCCCTCTAAATTTGTTGATGAAATTGAGATGATCAACGGCAAAATGTCTGTAAGTGTGTACGCCGATATCATGTCCCAATATCTAAAAAATATCCATCAGAATTTTCAGTCTGGATTGACGGTATATCTTTCAACGAGCTAATGACCTAAAATACACGTCAAAGATTTCTTAAGATTATTTCACAAAACAAAAGATTAAGATAATAGAGTAGCCACTACAAAGACCAGATCTTAATCCCATTTAAAATTTGTGGTCAGTTTCGAGAAAGATATTCCCTTTTGAAGAGAGAAGAAATGAAAATCAATTTTTTGAGACGATTAAAAATGAATGGCGCAGTACCAACCAGGAGACAACGTATAAACTGATTGATAGCTTGAATCATAGACTGAGAGCAGTGATTGAGTCCGAAGAAGGCCCATATAAACATTAAACACCGATATTTTATCTTTAAAAAGTTTTATGTTATTTTTGCATTCTAAGTTTTTGACCGTTCTAATAATTTTGAACAACACTTAATTTAGAGTTATATGCAAATGTTCCAAATTTGACTTATTTTCCGATAAAATTTGAGATATTTGAATATTTTTCTAATGAGTACGATTTAATTAATAGTATATATAAATAAATAAATTTATTTTCTGTAATAAAAAGTTTAAAATTCTCTGTAGGGTTCTAATAATTTTGTACAGCAATGTACGTTGAAGGCCAAACAATAATGAAATAATAGTGAAACGTATAAATAGTTTTTACTCTAGAGATATCCAAAATATTGAATAGGTTTTTTTCAAAGTTCGTTTGTAATAACTTTGAAAATTCAATATAAATAAAATTGAAATAGAAGAATAGTTTGTGCTGCAGAAATCTAAACCCGATTGTGAATATGTATTTAGGCCTACATAAGACACATCCGCTAGCTCTGTCAGTAAGACACCGAGTTTGCAAGCCTGTGGCTCGACCCACAAATGGATACATTTCGTTTACAAGAAAGAGAAAAATCTTCATGTTCTGTACAGCTGATGCATTTAAATCCAAACGATTGAATAATTTAAAAAAAATTTTGATCACAAATACTATGAATATAAGGAAGTTTTCATGACAAGATGGATTTTTAGGATAATGTGCTGAATATAAATATTACTTAGAGTTTTCTAGAATATATTACTTCATAATGTTGTTTATATGATTTAATACTTCGTTTACTCCAATGAGAGTGCAAAAATTTTTGAATTCCCTTATTAAGTTTCCAAGAATTTAAACATGTTTTTTTGGTCATAAATCAATGAATTTAAAGTTGATATAAAATTCCATCTCAAAAAGATCTTTATTTTACATTACTTTTTCAATTTTTAAAATATTAATACGGCATTATTTTGTCATATATGCGTTTATTACTTTTTAAACTTGTCAATATATTTTTATTACTTGAATAATTGGTTTATTCTGAAATAAGAAAATAATCTGTTAAATAAATGCAATGCATATATAAATGTAAAATCTGTATGTGCTGCATCAAAAATGTGAGTGCCTCTATGTATACATGTTTCTTGTTTATGCACTGTTAATTTGTAATTTTTATAATTACTGATTTGACTTTTTAAAATAAATTTTTTTAATAACGATAAGATTTTGTGTATTATAATATTTTATATTAAAATAATTCTCTTCATTCTTACAATAATATTAAACCTGAAAATATTTCCAACCCAAGAAACGCCGGGAATATCGGGTAATATTTGAGAAATCTGGCTTCGAGATTTTACAATCCCCATATTTTAGACATTTTTTAGTCCAATAAACAACTTTTGGTACTATGTCTCACTCTTTCTTTCACTGAATTCGATTACTCAAAGAGGAAACAAAATATGCGAATGAAATTCGATATGTGGTCTTTACATGGAACTTGTAGATCAGTTTCAAATTTTCGACAAAATGCATTAAAAGGAAATTAATCTAATCTGTAAGCATGTCTGTAGTCATACGAACCTTATAATTTAACCCTTAACGGCAGAGAGCGTTTTTCGTAATGCTCACCCATAAGACCACTGAAAATTAGTTAAAATTCTAAAACGTTTATAAGGATGAAGACTTACACTAAACATTTAAAATGGTTATTTAGATACAAATTTAATATGTTTATTTGATTTATAATTTTATGAATGAAATTAATTGTTATAATTCTTGAAAGTATGATATGATTAAACCAATGATGTAATGAGTTGCAATATTTGATAAAGAAAACTACAGCGATGATAAATAAATGAAATTAAAACTAAATTCTTTTCCTATCCCCGTAGCGGGGCCTTTCGTTTTCTATGGCATTAGAGTTATGTCCCCGTAGCGGGGTCTTTAGTTTTGTATGTAATACGTGTTATGTCCCCGTATTGTGACCTTTCGGCCTTTAAGGGTTAAAAATGCAAATATCTGCATGGATGAAATTCGACATATTTCTTTATCCCCAGATTTTTTTATTCACATCAAATATTAGATCAAAATCGTCTTCTGGTTGACTATCTCGGTTTCTCGATTCGAATGTACGCTAGCGTGGAACATGGAGTTGGTATGTGGTATATTCTGCATCAAATTTTGCACTCAGTCGGTCAAATAGAAGAAATACAAAATCAAGACATCTTCAAAATTGGGAAATGAGAAATGCTTTAAAGCAGTTTTTATTTGTTCTCTTAAATTTAAAAAGCCAATAATGCTTACATTATCGAAATTTGAGTACAAAAATTGCAGAAAAAATTTAGAAATGAAAATAAAAATTATTTGGAAAATAAACTTATGTTTCCATTATGATCTACGCAAAACCTTATTTTTTCATTCATAAAAAAAGTTAATATATTAAATGCATCACTAGGTTTGGCATTTCTTTCCGGAAAAGCGGGTGTGGTATTGACCTAGGGAATGCAATGCGTCGCTTTTGTGACCTACCTGAAAACCTGTAAGAAAACTATTTGTACCTTGCGGATCTACTTGATTTCCGAGCATATATAGTCGGTCGCTTCCAAAAACTGACAAATATCTTTGCTTCTTGTACTCTAAGCATTATATCCTTGTAACACCATTTGACTTAAGCAGTTCTGTATCTAAATTGACATCATGTTTGCTAAGGTAGCAGTTAAATACTTAAAGCTCTTATAACTACTTAACAAATAAGTTCAAACAATTGAAACTCTATCAAGCGTGCTTTATATAATCTAAATTAGTAAAATGTTTTAATGAATCTGGATTCCCAATTTTAAGAGGAACATGAAAATTATTTACACTTCATGAAGTACGGAAGTTTAAACAATTGTAAAACAAATTAAATTAAGCATTGAAAATAAAAGATATATTTGAAAGTTATAGTTCAACAAAGAAATATTTTCACGATATATTTTTAGAACTCTTCTATCAAAATATTTTCTGGTTTGATTTTAAACAAAAGACTTAAGTAATCGCTATTTAAGTGTCTATGAAATTTACATATTTAAATCGTATTTTGTGATTTTTGTATTACGCATATATAAACGCAGAAAATTATTATGTTTAAGGTTTTATTTTTCACAGCTGTGATTGCAACTGTCTACGCAAGTCACCATGATCATCATGAGGTAAGAATTTATTTCCCTATGACTATTTTTCATGTTACTTATTTCTTAGAAACAAAAAAATCCATATTCAACAAATTTAACTGAAAAAAAATCACTTTAACACTATGAATTACTTATTAAGGAAATAATCACCTTCAAGATTTTCAAAAATCTAATTTTAAAAAATCTAAAAGGTTATTTTAATTTCTAGAAAAGAACATTAATTTTGAAGATTTCTTTCTTTTATTAAATTTTGTTTCTACTTTCTAAACTTATTATTACAAAAATAAATTTGTAAATTCATATTCATATTGAAACGCAAGTGGCGACATTTTTTCTATTATGAAAAGAGATAAATATTGAAATTACAGCAGTTTTACGGCGGTTAATGATAATTATGCTTCAAAATAATAATAATGTCTTGTATAGTTTTAATATAAGAACACATTGCCTTTTAAACCAAAACAGAAAGGAGAGGCATACATATGATGTGAGTCATTTTAATATTACTCAATTCGACCATTTCTGTCTTCAGATGTAAAGAAAATTATATGTGAATATAATATCTGCAAACTATTTACACAACTTAAATTTTAAAAATATTTATTTTGAAATATGTATTGTTTTTGCTTTACGCCCTCGTTTTGTTTACTCTTTAGAGGGCCGTATTTTTCTATTCGTGGTATAATAAAATGACTTTGGGATTCAGATTAATTTGAGGAAAGAAATTCATTTACCTCATTGAACGGCACATATTTTTCAAAATTAGTTTTGTTAATTAATAATTAATTATCAAGTCAAGACACTTCGTTTAGGTTAGGGATAAGAAAATGGAACATCTATCCTTTTTGTTTCATCAAAACATTTGGCGAGTAAATACGCCTACCGTAAAAATTGCATTTCAAAATTGATGAATTTAATGGGAAGTTTTCTTCTTACTGCCTTAGAAAGGGTTAAAATATCAGTATCAAATTAAAAAATAACTTTTTCCATATCTATCAGAGGATTTTAAATGGTTGGAATAAAAACTTTTCGGATAATTTTTTTATACATTTGTATGTGCTGAGTATTTTTATGATTATATGCAAAGTACAGAGATATTTATACCTTATGATGCTTTAAGAATTCCATAAATAACTCTCAGAAAAGCAACTAAGTATTGATGATTCAGAAAAAACTGCTGTAGGTGCGTTATTAATGACCAGCCATTTCATCAATATTTATGTTCTACAGCACCATCATCACCATCCTCAGCCTTATAAATTCGGCTACGAAATCAAAGATCACCACGGATCTCAACATAGACATGAACATGGAGATGGTCATGGACATGTTCAGGGAAGCTATGGTTTCACTGACCACAGAGGTATCCACAGAGAAGTCCACTACGTAGCTGATAAACAAGGATTCAGAGCAACTGTGAAGACCAACGAACCAGGAACCGCCAATCAGGATCCCGCACATGTTAAGCTTCATTCCGATGCCCATCATGTTCATCATCATCATGAGCCTCACCATCATGGACACCATCACCAAGAGCATCATCCTCACCATGGACATGCTAACGTGTATCATCATCAGTCACAACTTCATGGCCACCATCAGGGTTAATTTGTGTTCAAAGATATCTTATAATTTTTGAATGGAGCGTTTTCTATGGTGTAAGTGACCAAAATACTGTTGCCAAAAGATATTTCATAACTTATCTCTTTCTGAATAATTTCATTTCTTTGCACAAATAAAAAAGATTGTTTCCATAATAGTCTCGAATTTTATTAAATAGCACTTGAACGTTTATAGACAGCAAACATTTCTGAAGCGTTTGAGTGAGAATAGGGATAAAATGAAACAATTTAAATTAATCTAATGAACCTTTCACAACTTTCTGCTTGAAATATATCTGTTCTTTTGGATTCAGTTTCAAACCAACTGCATTTTTCCATTTCCTAAAACAAAGCTCATGATTAAAGTTGTTATAAGATGTAAATCATATGTAAAGAATTGTGAAACATTTTTAATTTAAAAAGTCAGACAAACAGTCGAAATTGTACAAACATATTCCATTTCAAAATGAATATTTTTTAAAGAAGGAATATAAGTATATATGTTGTAATTATTCCTCTTTAAGGCTTAAAATATAAAGTTTTAGGTGAATGTATGCATATTATTTTGATTCACCAAAATTATGTAGTTAATACGTTTTATTCGAATTCAGGATATTAAATACGATTAGAAAATTAAATATCGCGTGAAAACAAAAGAAATTAATGCAGACAGTTATGTATACTATTTAACTCTTTAACGACTTTTTCTTCTAGCTCCTTTAAAACAGGGCTATTTTGGTAGGCTAACACATGAATTGGACCCTTCCAGCCTGGGTGGTCATTTACCTCACCACCCCTACTGTAACCTTCCCTTAAGGCGCAAGGAAATGGACTGTGGTGTGCAAGGTTAATTGGAGCACCCTAACACGCTTATCTCCTAAGCGATCTCAGAAACTCCCCTCCCCTCAAAAGAATCCAACCGCCTCAGACCGGCCTTCGTCGTCGTTAAGGGAAAATTTCTAGACCGCCCCGGACAGCCTCGCTCCACATGAGAGGGTTAATTGAGATTCATACCTACACTAATCCACAAAAAGATATTAAATAGTTCGAATTTACGGGAAATATGTATTGGAAATACAAAGAAATATTTTTAAGAATAGTGTTGTCTAGTTGTAGAAGTAATTGAGTAATTGTGATCTTAAGCAACACTTTCTCTAAGCAACGGGCATTTAAAAAATAAATCAGAAATTGAAAAGGAACACTGACGAATGAGAAAATTTAAATGAAGCATTTAACACTGTGCCGTGCTTTTCTTTCCCCTCTCCACTTCCAGGAAGGTTAAAAGTCTATCCATTTAAATAGTCTCCTTTCTTTATCTGATGTTTGGAGCCCCTCAATTTAATTGACTTATCCGCTGAGTGGAATGCAGATATTGCCATATTTATTGGCCTGAAGACACATTGCGCCCGAATTCGTCACATTTATTAATTATTAATAATATCCTATTTTTCTTTATCACGGATATTTATTTCACTCATTTCATGATTTTATTTTGTCAAATTTATTGTTGTAAAAATGGTTGACTCCAAAATTTGTTTCGGCCAAAGGAAGGAAACAATGCACTAGGAAGTTTGATTTCAGTGATGGGAAGACTTTGGTGTTCTACGTTCCGAAACTGAAGAAGCACATGGTTTTCTTGTCTTCATTTCATGATGGCTTTCTTGCAACGATATCCCCATCTTTTCCTTGTAACCCTCTGACTGCCAAATTCTTTTAAATTACTATTTAGATGCAACGTTTGAAAATTTGCTCAAATACGGTTGAACCAAGTGATTTGTTATTTACATGCAATGCTTTATTAGTATAATATGATATAACGTTTTAAAATTACAATATAAACCCATTAACTTGAGAAAATCGCATGATTCAACAGAAAACAGGCTTACTTCAAACCCGCGGAAATAGCGGGATAAGCAGTCAGAGGATTAAGCCTTCAACATTTAATTTAAGAATGCTAAAATTAAACATAATGGGCATTAACAATATTAAAATTAGTAGATTATTTGCTTGTGCCTGTTAGGCACTTTGACCCGAACTCGCCGGTACAAATATTACGTCCGACGGACGGTTAAGAAAAATATATAAAAACAGAGCATATTTTTTAAAAGTTAAATGAAAATTTCTAATATTTTCCCTGCGTTGGTGAAAGATTTGAAGTGTTTATAAAACGAGGCTTTAAGTTTAATGTACTCTAAAATATGTAGCTCATTTCCATTAGAGTTATGTTTTTCGAATCATAAACAAGACATCTTTTAAACACTTTTATTTTTATTAATTAGTATTTTAATGATTTTTTGTTATGACGATATGAAATCAGGACGCTTTACTGATTCACAGAAAAATAGTCATAAGGCATATATTTATCGTTTCTTAATAAGTTTTTACTAAAGCAACTTGCACAGAACTTACAGAATGTACGTATTATCGTTATTATAGGTTAAAAGTCATCCTTAATTACGGTTTATAAAACAGTACAAATTAGTAGATGTAAACCTTTAAAGTTTTCTTTAGAGATTAAAATTATAAAGAAAGTTCACTTTCCTGTAACATAAAAAATTAAGATTATTTTTTTGCCTGTAATTACCATTCATGCATTTCGAAGGAGAACATAATCAGTCATATTTATAATAATCTATAAGCTTAGGATTAAAGAAAAGAAAAGCATTGTTTACTCAAAATTGGAAATCAGGAATCTTCTACGTTTTTAAAACGATAAGAAGAATGCTATTTGATAGTAAATAATGCATTTTGAATCTCAATGGAAGAATTTATTAATTATAACAAAACAAAATATTATTATAGTTCATTAGATATTAAGACAAATATTTAGACATATTAGTAATTAAGACAAATACTTAGGCATACTATCACATCATATATTTAGTGTTACATTAGAAAAATATGTCTAATATTTGCAAATTAGTGAAATTTTAAATATTAATTTTACTTAAATTTTTCACAGCACTGCAAACGCAATTCACAAATGACTGTTTTCTTCGTCCTGTATTAAAGAGGAAAATTATTTTAATTTTTTGATGGAATAATTATGAAAAGTCGATACATTTAAAGTTATTTAGGTTTAAGTTAAGGTTTCATACTCAACATTCCGAGATGAACACGAAATAAACATTATATATAAAATCTCTCAGTCGCAAAAAAATTGAATACTATTTTGAATTTTGATTTTTTGAAAACAAATAATTTCCAGATCATTTTCCATCCAATGCTCATTCTAATATTTACCTTCTGACTGACCCTATGACTAATTCCCTATTTAGATGCAACGCTTGGAAATATCTTCAAATACTTTTGAGCTAAGCCAGTTGTTATTTATATGCAAAGCTTTATTTGCAAAATATGTTTCAACACTATGAATGTATTAAGTAAACAATTAGCCTGTGAAAATCGCAGGATGCAGCAGAAAATCGATTTACTTCCAACCAGTGAAAATCGCTAAGCGCTAAGGGAAAACCGAAAAAAAGCTTGAAGGTTTAAAATTCGATGAAGAGAAGGTGTTAAATAAAGTAGATTTATGATTTATCTTACTCTTTGATGGAGTTATATTATCATTCAAAAGATTATTTGTTTCCAGATATCAGTTTAGTTGTTTTATCTTTTTATTATTTGCATAATTCTTTAAGCTATTCTTCAAATTGTTTACAATCACAGTAACATGAACATCTCACACATTTAATATTTCCCCTGTTGGGAGTGAATGTGTGCATGTAAATAAACACAACAACGGAAAAAGGTAAATAAGACTTCTTTTGGAAGTTCATGAGTACAACAAATAAATAAATATGTAATCAATCAACTTGAAAACTTACTCGTAAGATAAAAGTTTATCTTTTCTTTTGTGATTTCTGGCAATTTTTGTGTAACTTTACAGAGAAGAATATCGTCTGTATCATTTAATAGAGACAAATCCAAATTATAATAAAAATGAGGAAATATGTTCTTGCTATTTTAAATTATTCTTTCAGTAACAGAAAATATCACACATATCAATATATTGTTAGTATAAAATATACAATGCACATATATTGATATTCACATTTTTTTCTGTTACACAAATGATATTTTAAAAGAACAATAACATCTCAACTCATTTTTCTTTTTTTCTGACTGGATCACTTTTAACAGTACACCGATGAATGTGTTTAAATAGAAAAGAATCTGGTCCAAAAACGATCGAAATCTAGAAGTCTGTTCTAAGGACCGAAGGTTGACTGAAATCTATTTATCTGGTTGTGACTTAGGTTTATTGTGTGAAAATACATACGGACGGACTTAATTCAAAAAAATTCACCTGACTAAAGAAGTTCTAAAAGTTAATGATTTATCATCACTGTTAAATAATTTAATCACTGCAATATTTTCTCTTCGTGTACATCGTGTCGAAAAAAGTTCACTAAAGATCGCTGAAAAGAAAGAGAGAAATACAAATGTATGAGAGAAAAATGTGAACAATTTATGACTTGGACATATCATTGAATATCTCCCGAAGGGCTGTAACATTTTTCGTTGGACTTCGACCATGTAAAATAAAGGTTTTAACTCGTATTTTATAGTGAAGATTAGGTTACGACGTCATTTAGGGGACCGACTAGAAACTGAAGAAGAAGAAATGGATTTAGGATCGTCCCGTTTCAGGGATAGCTGAAAATGATTTACAACTTTAATCAATGGTTTTGTTAGATGTTCGAAATATTTGCATGCATTTTCATAAAAATAACATGAATATTCGGGAATATATATATAAGTTTTCTTAAAAATTATCCCAATTTGCCCGTATGTGCTTTCTTTATAACATGCAGAGTTTTCAACCAATTTATATGAGACTTGCAGAATACTTGGCAGTGCATTAAAAAAGAATTGTAATAAAATTTCAAGTAAAGACTTCGAATATTAGTGGAAATATCAGTACTGAAATTTTTTATATAGGGCAACTTATATAAAAATTATAGTTAAATATCGTAAAAGTTCAGAAAGATATCGGCATTGCAGAGAGGTGAATTTCGGTTGCACTCTAAAGATGAGAAGATAAATGATGAACGTTCTTGCACAAAAACTTGAATCTTCGAAAACTTGAAACTTCTAAACTTGAATCTTCGAATAGTTTGTTATCGTTGAAATACAGTTTTAATAATATATTTAATTTAGAAGTATGCATAGGCATTCAAGATGTTCTGCAAAAAGTTTCCAATATCCAGAGGTGTAAAATGGCTCGAGATTTATAATTTCACAATCCAAATAAAAAATAGAATTTTAGAAAAAAACCTTTTACATGATACCCTACTTCCGATTATGAGAAGGTGTACTTTGCTGCGGATAGCGAAAGATACTAGTTAAATGCTTCACTAAATCTAAAATTCCTTTCTTGAAAAACCGGTGAGAAATTGACCGAATGTATTTAATACTTTATACTATTGACCTTAAAACCTATAAGCGAAGCCATTTGTTTCTTGAGGTTGTACTTAAATCCTGGGCATATAAATAACTGTCACCTTTCACAGGTTCAAATATTCTCAGAAATCGAGGGAGTACTGCTTACATTAATTTCTTACTGCTATTGTATATTTGAGGGGATATCATGTTTCGAAAGGTAATATGTTTTTACAAATGTTACCCATACAAAGCTAAAGCACCTAATGTAAGGTAATTTTAACATTCTCTACAAGTGCCTCTCTCTTTCTAAAATGTGAAAAGTTATAATTATCATTTACAAAAGGCGCATACCATAATACATAAATATCTCAAAGAATTCAAAACAAATAAAGTAACTGAAGCAAGTATATATAAAACCATAGTAATACGTAGGTACTTAGATCTCTCAAAATATAAATCATGCAATTGAAATAAATACTCTTTAGTAAAATAAGAAAATCAAAATATTTAGCTGCACAACTTTAATAAATGATTGGAAAATTCTAATTGGCCCTTTAATTCTCATCCAAAGTATTCCGGTTTCAGGTTCTGTTTCTAGCATGTATAATTGCAGTTGTCTATGCAAGCGAACATGAGGTAAGAAATTCATTCGAGCCACTTATTTCCAAATTGCATTTTATGACTGATTCGTAAATTAATCGAGTTTCATTCTTTTTAAAGCAATTTTTAATATATTACCAAGCCAATACACTGCATGGAAACAAGTTGTAATTGTCAATTATGTATTGATGTATATTTCCCTCTTTATAGCACCATCATCACCATCCGCAGCCCTACAAATTCGGTTACGAAATCAAAGACCACCATGGATCTCAGCACAGACATGAACACGGGGACGGCCATCACGTTGAAGGAAGCTATGGTTTCACTGACCACAGAGGTATCCACAGAGAAGTCCACTATGTAGCTGACCATCACGGATTCAGAGCCACCGTGAAGACCAACGAACCCGGCACCGCTAATCAAGATCCAGCCCATGTTAAATTTCATTCCAATGCTCATCATGCTCACCATCAGCACGAACCACATCATCATGGACATCATAATCATCATGGGCATGCTCATGTGTATCATCACCAAGAAAATCATGGGTATCATCACCGAAACGGACACCATCACGGTTAATTGAAGTAAATTAAAACTTTCAAATTCTGAAAGGAAGTTAATTAAGTTAACTTCTAATTGCCAAACGGATTTCATTAGCTTCAATTGTGTACTAATGGAAACGGAAGCATTTCATTTCACAAATAAAATATTTTTAATAACTTTTCTTCGCATTTCTTGGAAATGTTTGAAAGCTGAAAGAGTGTAACGACTGAGGATGGTTTAGAGACAGAAAACATTAAATTTGAAAGAATTCTGTATTAGAATCTATAATTTCTATAATATTTCAGTAATAATGTCATATTTTTTCAATTTCAGATATAAAGACAAAGGAAAGTACTGAAATAATGTTTAAATATGTACATAATATATATTATGAACCAAAATTAATAAAATCTAGGTGTCAATGCAGATATTTATTTGTAATGACGTAAAATTCTGCGTATGATGTAAAATTAAAGACGATGAAGGTTAATTAAGATAAAAAATATTTCGAACCAGAATAAATGTTTTGCTTACAATATAATACATATAAAAATATCAGAAATTCTTTTTTGTGTAATTTTTGCAGCGATATAAAACAACGATTGTTTACAGTAATCAATATATATAAAAGATTTCCAGAATATTTATTCATTATAATATATCAATAATTTGCATACATAAACTTTGAACTTTATGATGTATATTCAAGTAAGCTGCTGTTTCACCGATCGCAGAGGTCTGCACAGATCAGTCCTTTACGTAACTGACTTCATGATGATCACGACCATCATCAAGCTCAATAACATGGCTATTATCATGTCTAATTTATTTCAAAAATGTATTATAAATTTTAATAACAATTTTGCCGTTGATATCTCTGAACTTGAGGTTGTCAAAAACATTTCCTTAGTTCTTATTCTTCACTGCACAAAAGACAGTAATTACATTTTATTTCAAAAATAAAATACTTTGCTATTATTAATCCTTCATTTCTTTTAGTAATACTCAAGTACGGAAAAAAAAATTTCTGTACGTGTCACTCAGAAATTTGCATGAATTGAAATGACTTTTCATGGGAAAAATCAAAATCATTTTTATCTCTCAAATACAAATGAAACACCAAAATCTGATTTTTTGCAATATGTATATATTGTTCCACATTTTAGGCAGATCTGTTATAAACGCATTTAAAAAATTCTGTTCGGCTATTACTAAGTCAATAACGTTGGGTTTCTGAACCAAGACCGACTCTGAACTAAATAGTATGTTAAATATGGATCCCTAAAGACTAACTCCGCCTCGGAGTGTTAACCAACTTCCCTAAAATCACAAAGCAAAAACATCCATTTTAATCAGATCTTGTTCTCAGAGTATGAAAAAGTATTTTGGGCATGAAATGGTCGCAGTTTGAATATGATTTGAATGCTGTTTAGAATCTGAATATGTATGTATTAATCTAAAGCATATGATTTGTTTAACTTATTTTTCATAGAAGTTCAGCTTATGTTCCTTAAGTTCATAAAAGCAAATTATTCTAGCCAAACTCTTTCCTTAGCTTTTGTTAAAATCTAGTAGACTTTACAGTACTGTTTATAAATACTTAATCTTGTCAAAATAAACGATATTTCTTAAGAAACGAAGTAATTAATAGAATCACTCGGGAAATGTGAAAGACAAGTAAAAACAATATAAAAACGAATCTTGAAATTATTCGACAAATTTTTATAAATGTTTATAGTAAGTATACAAAATGTTAAATATTAAGAAATCAAAGTATCCCATTGATATTTTCTGCTTTGATCATATAAATAAAACAGAACCACAAAGCAAATAATTAGTATTATGTAGATAAAAGGTTTCTTAGTAAGAATATCTGAGGACCGTTGTCTTTTCTGACACTGAAACAATATTTTATTTTGTCTCTAATGTAACTCAAATAAATTTTTATAAATAATAAATTTCAAATACTTAAAATTTTAGCTTAGTTAGGAGGGAAACAAGAAAGAAATCAACTTTTGAACAAAATTAATTATCAACGAGTTCCAGATTATAGCTACTATTTTGAATACTTTATTAATAAATATTTTTTTTGAAATTTGAAAGAAACCGTCACTTAATATTTCAAGAGCGTTATTGCCTTCTCTACATCGGAAAGGTTTGTCTTCGGGAATCTTCGATATCTTAATAGAAGTCTACCAGTCTTGAGATAAAATAATTTATTTCGATAGCTTCGTATTTTAAAGTGTGGTTACAAGAGCTTGAAGTAATAACTAAGAATAAATCATTCACATCATTTGAATATTCGCAACACATTTCAGAATTTAAAATTAAAATTTTATTTTTAATAAACTCCAGTTGATTCGTCATCTTAGAACTAAAAAGAATGGAAATAAGTTTTCAATTCTTGTCCTTGTTATTCAACCAAATTCTTTTTTATTATTCTTTCATCTTTTAGATTTTATTATTTTAAACTGAATTTTGAATTGAAAGACTTTTAAAGGATACGAAGTTGTAAACGCATGCATTGTTAACCACATGTGAGATAAAGTGTGAAACACTTTAGGCGATATATAGACATTACATACTTTAAAGCTGGAAACAGTTCATAAAAAATAATCCAATATCAGTGCCAATACAACCTCAAGTAAATAAATTAATAAAATAAATAATAAATTAGCTTCGATGCCTCATTGCTGGATAGGAAAGTTTTGTCACATAATTGGCAGAAGATATATAGGAGAAGTTGGGGTAAATTGATACGCGGGAACATTGAGACAGTCCATTAATTTTGATAAATGGAATGTACCATGACGTTCAGTTCACATCCCCTCATATATATGCCACTGGGGGCACATTGATACGCGTCTTCTGTGTGCATCAATGTGTCTTAACAGCAACTACTTTGAAAAATTGTCTTTAGAAATGGGGGAAGAAGGTAAAAATGAAATATCTAAGAGAAAAACGCAATTAAGTATTTGTTTAAACAAGGAAAACAGTTTGAATTTCATTATGAAAATGAAAATAATTGTTGTAAATTAAGTTTAAAATATTATTTTACGAATTTATTAAAATTGGAGAGAAAAGTTGTACGGAAACGTAATTAATATCATCGAAGAGATAATTTTTTTGCATTTTCATATGGTGTGAAAATAATTTTTGTGTTATATATTTTTCGAAAGTCATTAAGGAAAAACGCGAAAATTTTCCTTAATTTTTAATTAACTAAAATTTCAAAAAACGGCTTCGAAGTTCACATTCTTTCCCTCCAAAGTATTTTTACACGCACATACACATTCTCCTTTGTTATTTGTAGAGATAAATTATTTGCTGAATAATGTAATAATTTACAGAAGTTTATTTTCGAACTATCACTTCTGGTACTAAACAAAAGTTTGGCGAGAGTATCCCAGCTCGAGAGAGTGCTCATCGTCGGACCATGGCTCAACATAACGAGGTCCACCCAAGAGAGCCATCGTATTTTTTCGAATCGTAACGTTAGCATAATTAATATACCATTATCACCCGTAGTTAATTGTTAATATAGCTTTTCAATGGTGCAAATGATTATTTTTTCTCAATTCAAGTCTTTTCTATCAGTATATCCTTAATTTTATTTCAATATGCCCAAATTTCATTAATATATCAAAATGATTGAAAGAAGAAAACTTCCAGACGGGTCTATGAAAGATGTAAATGAAAAGTCTATTGATCACAAACTTCTGTGAATGCCCAACGAACTACATATAGGACAATAATCGTCCTTGACTTTTAACAGTAGGATAAAAATTTAACTTCATATAGAGCTTGAATGCGAATTATGCTTAAAAGGTTCTTGATGTTTTCACTGTAACAATGAAGTTGAGTGTTTATTGCTTAATAAATGTAGGTTATATTTCCTAAATTCATTACATTTCATTTAGTAAAATACCTTAATCGTAGTTGTGTTAAATGAAGGCTATGGAATATTCGCTTATTAAACAATTCTTGAAAATTGAAAAGAACATAAGAATTGTCACTAGAATGCTTATAGTAATGAAATAACTATGTTACTTAAAGCTTACATAGCTTTCACATATCTCTAAGGAGCTTTGTTGTCTCTTTTTGTTACTTCAAATAGTGAATATAAATCCTATTAAGTCATATGTTACAAAAGATGAATAGTTTCTACTTGTCAAAGCAGCTGTAAGCTGATTAGAAACGCTGCATGGTTTAAATAAATGCTGTTGATTCCATCTGTAAGTGGCAAAATTGTGCTGCTTATTACTTTTTACTTGTATTTTATTAAATATATATTAAGCTAAATAATTAACTTCAATACAACGGAAATCAGACAGAAAGATCTACTTATGATAAGATAAGAAAGTATGAGATTATTTTCTAAATGGTTTCGCTAAGTTGTAAAACAGAGTAACAAAAGAAAACTTATGTAAAATGTTTAAATTTTATTTTTTATGATACTTTTCTATAACATTCATGTATAACATATGATTTATAACTTATAAACTCTCTAACTTTTGCTGTTTCGAAGTTCTTCAAAAACTGCCACGTAATGGAGAAATTAAACAAAATGTAATTTTTCCTGAATAAGTTTTCGCATACTAGTGACAAACTTCTGTAAATCTTCAGTGTCCAGAAGTTTGATGCATAGTATATGATGTTAGGAACAGAAATTATAATTTCGATATTATAAATATATTAGTTATTTTTGCTTAAAATGTAGAAGAATTCAAAGTAGACATTTTTTAAAATTTTAATGACAAAAATTTTTTGTGGTAACAAATAATTATTCGGCTAAATTGTGATCAATTCACAACATGTCGTATCGCCACATGGAGAAGCAGAAAATATTTTAATAAGCCCTTGTTTGCATATATGTATTATCAACTAAAAACTAAATCCTACTATTTAGTCAATCAAATCATTACATTTGGATTGAGTATTTCTAATCACTTTTTACATTATATGCGAATGATATGCATAGCTTTAAATGCACAAAAAGCTTAATAAAAGGCTTTTAGGCATTCTTCTAAAATAAACCAATAATAACAATAATAAAACTGGATGTTTCATACAACATTGTATAAGCATGGAAAAGCAGAAATCACCTGTAACTGAAGCTTTTCCGAAAATGATTTAAACTATTTAATAGTTTGATAGTCTCCTGTTTCAAGAGGTAGTATGATTTATATTTGAAAACAGGAGTGTCTTGAAGTTTGTATTTTGAATAGAACCAATTAAAATTAGATGCATTTAACGGAAAGGAAACAATTAAATGTAATTGTTTTTCTTTTTATCATCCACTTCCACGTACGGAATGGAGTTTTTTCTTCAACACTTAATGTAAACTACAATGTTAAATGCTTGACTAAATCTAGCTTTCTTTTCCGGAAACGTCTGCGTGATATTGACCTAATGTTCTTAATACATTAAATAACAAACCTTAAAACCTGTAAGTGAAGTCATTTGTATCTATTCTGGTCAAGTTCCGTTAATATAAATATGTGGATGCCATCCATTTAAATTACTTCATTTCTAGTATCTCAAAGCAGAATAGCTTCGCATATATTGCTGTAATACACGGTTTTGCATTTGAGAAACAGTATGATTGCAAAGGTAATGCTTTTAAGTTATTCGTGTATTGTCCTTTGCCCCTATGAAGTTTCATTTCTTTCCAGTTAAAGTATATTTAATCCACTTTGTTCCAAATATATTAGATTGATGCAGAAAATTTTAATTTTCATTTAATAACAATGATGCATTTTGTAATTCATAGTTGTTTAAAATGCTGTAAAACTTATCAAATGATTGTAACTACTTTCGGAAAGTGGCTTATATTTTCCAAAATAAATATATTTACTGAACAACATGTAACAGGGTTGACCAAGTAAATAATATTTTAATTATATAATATCGGAATTTCTGTATTACTCTGTACTGGATTCGTTATAATCGAAAGTTTGTGTTCGGCGTTAGAGATCAAAATAATAATTTTACAGGCACTCTTTGTTTGAATTAATTGAAATGAACGAAATTTATAAATATCATTTGATCATTAAAATACTGAATGCTTGGATTTTCTGAAGTCAAAGTTAACTGAATGCAAAAATATCATTTTTCAGGTTCTATTGTTTATTGGTCTGTGTGCAGGTGTCTATGCAAGTCATCATGAGGTAAGTTACATAATGGCATTTTTAAGTGCGTAGAATTTTAAGAGAAATTCAGATTTTAAGCATAGATTAAAATATAGTAATTTCATGTTGCGACACCAATATACACTGGCATACAAAGTTAAGGAACATTTCGTAAAATGCGAGAAATTTGCAATTAATGCGAAAACTATGTTTCGAAATCAGTTCTGGAGAAAATCGTGTTACATTCAATAGAGTATCATATATATATTACAGTGAAGATTCGGTCACGAGGGCAATTAGGGGGACCACCAGAAAGCGATGAAGGCGAAAATGGAGTTTCACCCATCCTGTTTCACAGGAAGCTGATAACGAGATGTAACTTTTATCAATGGTTATGATTTAATGTCCATAATATTTACAGGCATTTTCGTAAAAATAGCACAAATATTCGGGAAGATATAAATGTTTGTTTAAAAAATCCAGAATTTTTCCGCATGTGTTTCGCTTATAACATGCAGAGTTTTCATTCAAACTATTCGAAGTTTACAAAACACTTGACAATATGTTACAGAAGTATTGAATTAGACCTTGAAGTAAATACATTGAATATTACAGGAAATATGAGTATTTATACTGATTTTGAAACATAGTTTTCGTATTAATTGCAAATTTCTCGCATTTTACGAAATGTTCCTTAACTTTTGTATGCCAGTGTAGTTCAAGAACACAAAATTTATATGCAGTAACATTCTATAATAAAAGATCTGAACTTAAGCATTACATAATTGAATTACACAACGATTTTACCGTTATATGATTTCATTTTTTAGCATATTAATAATTTATTTTAGCTCAGAATGATGATCGCCATAGGAAACTTTAGAAATTTCTTGGACAGAAGATTCAAATTCAGGATAAAATTTGTTATTTTTGAAATTTCCTCCTCTTAAATATACATAATTGAAATGCATTTAATTTGGTCAAAAAAACGAGTGTTATTAAAAAGCAAAATATAGTTACTTCTTTCTTTTAAGTCAAAAAAGATAGATTTTCTAGATCCTTTAGACTTCTTCCACAAAATCACTTTAAAAAAATTGATGAAGTAAAATATCGGTTACATAAAAAGTGAGATTTTACAATTTTTGTGATATTGTAATTAAAATGAAATGCAGGCATTTATTTTAAGAATGTTATAAACATGATACACAAATTCTTACATCTTTAAGAGTGAAAATGAATAAATTTGAAATATTATAATTATTATTTTTGTTTCTTATTTCAAAAATTTATAACTTTTTGTGCAATATTCGGAATATATACTTTAGTTTAATAATTCGGCATGCATTGGATGTCAGAAAAATCTTTTAATGAAATATTGTTTCATCTGACAAAATTTAAAGCCGAAATATCATTTTTTATAAATAATAATGAACATAATCATAAAAATAAATTTAATAAAATGGATAAATTTCAATAATTGTCAAAATAATACTTCAAGGTTCGTTATTACTCTTACAGATATTTATTTCAAAGCAGGTTCAGATTTTATATTTCCTTACATTGGAATCCGCAAACTTAGAAAATACTATTAATTTTTTTTCTTTTCTATTAACTTCTTGTTTCAAATGCTTTAAAGAAAAACGCTAACTTATATAGGAAGCAATACAGTTATATTTCTCATAAGTTTAAAATGTATTAACCTAACAATAAAAAATTTTGATTACGTTATTTCAGCTTTTGATAAAATGTATTTCATTTTCAATAATGTTCATTCAAATGTTTCTGTTTCTAAATTTAAAAATATCATACCTTCACAGCATCACCTTCCCCAACCCTACAAATTTGGATATGAAATCAAAGACCACCATGGTTCTCAACACAGACATGAACATGGCGATGGTCATCACGTTCAAGGAAGCTATGGTTTCACTGACCACAGAGGCATCCACAGGGAAGTTAACTACGTAGCTGACCATCAAGGATTCAGGGCCACAGTGAAGACCAACGAACCCGGAACCGCCAATCAGGATCCAGCCCATGTTAAACTCCATTCCAGTGCTCATCATACTCACCATCACCATGAACCGCACCATCATGGACATCATCACCATTGACATGCTCACGTTTATCATCATCAGGCCCAGCACCATGGACATCACATGGTTAATTTATTGGGGGAAAATGGGTTATAAATAGTGAATGGATCTATAGAGGGTTTATTTAATGTTGCCAAATACTTTCCATTTGCTTTAAATACGCACTGTACAAATGCAATAATTGCTTTTCATTCAATAAATAATAATTTTACCCATGATTTATTCATTATTCTTGATTGAAACATTTATTGGAATTTTAATACTAAAACTCATCAAATCAATAAAATAAATTTCAAATTCTTAGAATAATTATAGATTTGTAACGAAGAAAATTATTAGACTTCCCATAATAATATTACAGTCAATCACAGAAATTTAGGAACGTTACATTTTCGTTTTATAGCATGGATTATTGGATTTAATTAGTAGATATATGAAATAATAAATGACAATCTCTTCAATGCATTTAAATTATAAAAAAATTGAATAAAATTATATATAGAATATAAAGTTATAATCCATGAATAAAACTTTTAAATATATGAATATTAAGTTGTATCAGCATACAGAATCACAACTTAACCCTGTGAGCCCTATCCCGCCTCAAACCGCCCCATTCGACAGAGGCCGGACTCGGGCGTTTCGGGCGCCTGAGTGAATTTTACGGGAGAAAAGTTATTCCTTTCTTTGTTGACAGCTGATCGCCCAAAGTTGGGTGCCGTCCTCCTGGAATTTCTGTAAACAAAAGAAGGATTTCATTCTGTTTCCGTGAACGAAAATTTAATCCAGTTTTTGAGGTACTGGAATTCTCACTCTAGTCGGGTTCAGAGAGTTAATGCTGCATCTGTGAAATTTCACAAAGAGCTTTAATGCTCAACAAAAACTTCTTGCAAGCGTACCAAACTGATTATAACAAATAAAAGCTTTGTCTCAATTTGAATAAAAAATCTCAATTTGAATAAAAAAGATTTTATTTGAATGAATATTTTTTACATAAGTAACTTAAATCCACAGAAGTCATGATATATAAATATATTTACTATAGATTAAACACATTTTTATGTAAATTTGTTTTACAACAAAACTTAGTGCCATCGGTATACTCTCGGTTGCACTGTATTCCTGTTAGCGTTTTGATTTTGCCTCTGAAATATTGGTGACTTGTGGTGATACGCGTAGATATATAATTTGTGAAATATTTTTCTAAGTAAACTTTTCTTTTCTCTAATTTGAGGCAAAATGCTCTTTACTCTAACGGAATATCAAGAATTAGCCAAATTTATAGACATCTAAAAAACCGGGAGTATTGATGTAGAGAATAAAGTTTAAAAATTTAGTTAAAAAATTAACTATTTTTCCCGAACACTTTTGCTTTTTCGTAATTCCTAGTTTTAGGCAGCTAAAATAAAATAAAAATCTACTTTTTCCTTAAAAAAGTGGGGGGACTGCCTCCTCGCCCCCCGACTCACCGCCACTGCATTTAACACTGAGTGATCTGCGAAGATTAGTGAGTTTGGTATGATTGCAACTTTCTTGCAGATCTTTCTTTTCTGGTATTATTCAATTACGACGAATACTATAAGAATATATATCTGAAAGAACGTAACAAACACTTTTTTACTTTCAGTTAATAATTATGAAGTACCATACTACAGAGATTTCTGTGATTTTGAGATATTTATTCAAGCTTAATATGCTGCCTCGGCTGGTAAACGCAGAAGATTAATTTATTTCCAGAACCAGATGCATTATTCTTAAACGCAAAACATGTGGTAAATAATCTACGAAAAGTTTGGGACAATATATGTCTATAGACTTGAGATATTTCTAGAAAAATAAAAGTGATAAAAATCATAGCAGCATTCAATTTTATTGCTTATTTCATTGGTATGCATTCAACCGAAGCAAGTGAAGCAGTACTTCAGTAAGCAATTTGTTTTCTCAACAGATTTCTAGAAGCGCCTTTTAATTTCTTTTCTCTAAAAAATGTTCAGAAGCGCGAATGTGTTTGCTTTGTTGCTACGGACGAGACGAAGAACGAATTTTGTATTGAACTGCCTTTCCTTTCCATTTAGTTCTCAACCGATAACTATCGGCTGGAAATTAAATATACTAAAATTATTAATAGAGTATAATCAGTGCGATGCAGAAAACATATGTTTAAACTATGTAAGTGATTCGTGCTTCGTCGCTATGAATGGTCGCCTCCTTATTGCTTCTTTGAGTTTATGTTCATTGCGTCATATTCTTCCTAGCTCACACCGATCACGTAACTTTTCGGTGCCGCTCAATATTCTTAGCTTCCCAACCAACTTTAGGTGCAATGTAAAAAATGCTTGTTTAAAGTGAGCAAGTGATTCTCGCCATCATGTTGAACTCATGCTCATTGAGTCTTTTTTCATTCAAAATGATCGCGAAACTTTTGGGATCGAGTGTAGAATAGAATATCTACACGCAGAGAAAAAGAAAAATTGAAACATTTTACGAAAGGATACTCCTGTAGGAGTTACTATGAATAATGTTACAACCTGTTGTATGTCGCAATAACGTTTGTATGGCATTTTGTTTTAGTGCTTCGTTATATTATTATTCTTTCATTCAGCTTTTTATTCTTATCTTTAGAGAGTTTATAATATTAAAGGAGAGTTGACGAATCTGGGCCGGTGCCTAGATTGGAAAGGTATCGTAACTTCAATTCTATCAAATATTTGGGGCATATAATAGGCAAATTATGTTATAATGATGCAAAAGTGGTTTATGATTAAGCGGTTTTTTAAGAGAAAGTGCTACATAGTCATAGTTAGAGATAAAGTGTTTTGATTTAGATATCAACAATTAAATATCTTAAATAAATATCGTAATAAGGACTATTTAATATTTAATTATAATATTAAATAGTTCTTAAGTTGTTTTAAAGTAAATAATAAAATATGTTATTATATCTTCAGATAGGAAAGTTGTTTGGTTGAGTTTACTGTAATGGTATTATTAAAATAGTTGGAAGATAACGTTAAGGGGATTTTTCCCCCTTTTGTGCTTTTGTCCAAAAGGGGAGGGCACGCCTTGAGAATTCAGTTCGGGGTGAAATTTGCTATATTAATAGAACCTTTAGGGTCTTCATCCATTAAGATATTAAAGCTCAATGTGGCTTTCTATTCGGAGAAAATAGCCCTCAAACTTTTGGCGCAGCTTATCTACCAGTAAGCTGTCGGAGCTAATGGGGAGCAAACAGCATGGTCATTATAATACTCTCCTGCTAACTATTTAGACAAGGTTTGATCCAGCTTACCCTTTGTTCTCAAAATATTTTTGAAATTAATATTTAATTCAATTAAAAATTTATAAATATATTTTGTTAAAATATTAATCATTTTTTAAGAATTGAATAATTTTGTATTCATTTCATAGAAGAATTAAAGTTGTAATTAATTTTTTAAAGAATTAAATAATTATAAAAACACATTTAATGATGTAAAATAATAATTATAATTACTATTATCATTATTTGTCATTAAAATTTCTAAATTTTTCGATTCAATTAATTTCAGAATTATCATTCTATCTTTATGAAATCGGTTTTGACCGGAAAAGAGAAAACAACCGTTAATCTACAGAAAACATAAAAAGAATATTATATATTAAAAGAATATTGAATATTTTCCAATAGATCTCTAAAGGAAACATACATCATTTGTTAATTATGCAAGATATCAAAATACTTTTTTCATTTCCAATATTTGATGAGAACTATCAATCTATTTCTTGTGTGTAAATAAAAATTAGTAATTGTAGAAAAATTTCAAAAACTTATAGATAAAAATGCCTCTATAATTTTATTCATGAATAGATGAAAACCCGGTGTTACAGGGATCCATATTTTTTCATATACTGGCCTCCTGTTCCCCCTCTAAAATTATTGTCACCGACTTTCCCAATAAACGTCTATCTTCTTTGAATCCTTTCTTGCTGAATTAAAACTTTCAAATATGGCGTTTTTATTACCATATAACAGTATCGTTTGAATTAAAATGCGAGAAAATTCAGAAAAGAATATTTACTTTAAATAATATAGTTAAATAACTAATACAGCTTTAATATGTTCAAATATATTTATACTGTATAACTTGGTTACTGCGAAACTCCTAAATAAAATGTTTTATAAATCAGATAAATTCAAAATCGCTTCAAAATACTTTTAACCTCAGTTACTGGAATCAACTATAGTACTTCTTTATACACACCATTTCTTGTCTCTCCAGAGGGAGAGTATACATACAGATTGCTGGCCATTCCTATTCGTGAGCATCCTACATACAATTGGCCATGGGAAAATCAGTCCTCCTGTAAATGTAGGTCTACAACTTTCAAAGTTTAACCCTGGGATTTATTAATAGACATTGCAAAACCTAGTCTAACTGCAAACTGCAGTCTTTTAAACTGAAACGGCATCTCTGAAGTAATTAAATGTATTCTAAGGATATAAATGTCCTCCTCTTTGCCACAACCTGACTGAATCTGTGCCTCAAGGATATGAGGATGCAATGTCTTTAATATTAATCTGGTATCATTGCAGAGTTTCGGCTGATCTAAATTGCGGAGTAGAATTATAGGTGCTCCTACTTTTAATTGCAGTTTGTGAGATGGCAGTCCAGGTCTCGCTGTCTTCTAAATGCCATCCTTTCAGCATTTGCTTGCAACCTGACATTTCTTTCTTCGGAAGTTTCTCGCTGCCATCATTTCAGCATTTGTCCGTTTCCTTCAGCTTGTTTCTTCTGCTTCTGATGTTTTGGTCTTCATTTCTTTCCAAACTGAAGATTTACCAAAGGAAGTTCATTTCTTAAAAAGTTAAGTGTACTCTTTTTAAGATAAATAAACAGCAAAAAAATGTTCTAATTGTTTCTATTAAAATTGCTTCTCTATCACTATACATTAACCGTTTGAGTGCGGCGGCATTTTCGGTACATAAAAAGCGAAGCGCGATAGCACTCAAACGGTTAAAAACTGATCAGGAAGTCCACATTCTGCAACCATCCCCAATTATATATTTCTAAAATTTGTTAGAAAAATACTGTGTTTATTATGCTTATTAAAAGCAAGATTGCTTCAATAGGTTTTAGAATCATTGAACATCACTTGTTTTTTTTTTTATTTCTTTCAAACAACGCACAAAGCATTTGCGATAAAGGATATCAGAATCTTACCACAGTCAAGATAAATTCGTTAAGACATACACTCAAATTAGTTAACACGTTAAGTCTTGTGCTTTGACCTTCAGTTTAAATCGAAGTAAAATCCAAAATACAAGAAATATAATTTAAATAGATTATTCTAAAAATAGATTGATTTTATAATCTTGTATATTTCATTAAATAAAACAGCCTTAGTGTCAGTTAGACTGAATTAGTTTCAATTTGTGTTCCTAATCACTGAAGGAAATGTTAATTATTACATATTTACAATGAACGAAAATAAAATTAAAACTAGATTTCAGTTTATAGATGTATGACAAATGTCTTTAAAAGTTTAATCTTTCGTAATTTTTTTTCGGAAACATTATTTTTTTGCTTCTTCCGCTAATCGAATTACAGACTTGATAGCTCATGCGTTAAAAAGACATTGTTTCTATTTTTCAAAACAAAGGGTAATCTTTTTAAAAATCCAGAGTAAATGAAATAAAGAACTACGATAATTTAAGGTAACTTTTACTTAAAAACCTGAATTCTTTTTTTATTTAAATGATATTTAATTAAATCATTAACGTCGACACAAATGCAGGTAATTTATATTTATATGGAATTGATGAAAATTATTTTGAAACGATATGCGGCAATTTCCAGTTGCTTAAGAAATTATTCAGTGTTAGAAAATAATGTCTTCTATCAAACTGCCTATACTTTGCAATTTATGATTCATTTTTAAAACAACGTAAATAATTATTTAATTTTTGCTTATATCTGCTATTTTCCGTTGGAAACAAAATCAGCTTGAAATATAGGGATCTGCCTTTCTTCAATGCGCAATAAATATACGAGAGATGGAAATTTAAGAGTGGCAACCATATAATTGCAGACGATACAGAATTGCTATTAGCTTGATACATTTATAGTTTTTGATATAGCGAACCACGTTGTGTGAAACTTTTTTACAGCGATTTGGAAGTCGTAGAATGCCTAAAATAGTACAATTTCTGTGGATGCTTTGGGCCGAGCAGTCTAGAATACCTGGAGCAGTTTGGCATGGAATGCCAGGAAGTGGTCTCTTCTTGAGAATAAGATTGTAACCAAAGAGACTTAAATCCAGGTAGAGAAATTCTCTTAAGCTTCTGCAGTACAATACAGAAAATCAGTTTTTTTATTATCCATAATCCTTCATTTCAGAACGCACAGCTTCTCTTTGCCTTGTAATCATGTACTAATGTCTAATAAAATGGAAATGACAATGCTTTTGCAAAAATCATGCTCAAATAAGTTCAAATATTCATTTTCATGTAGTTGCTGATAATGCAATGGGTCTTAAATAATGAAAATCTTAGATAATTATAAAGAATTTCATTTATTTCCATGCATTCATGATTAAGGCTGAGTATGCAATAAATTATAGGAGGTTGACTTGCTTTATAAGGTAGAAAAGCCAAATCAGCTGTGTTTACTGGCTAAATTGAAATTCAAATTTACAAATCAAATTATTTGGTTATTTTGTACATGGGTTTAGCTAGACTCATCTGTGTGCGCGGAATATACGTATTTCCATGAAAAGGAAAGTAATTTTATTCACCACACAATATATGTATGGGAAAATATTTTATTATGTCTGATATTTATATGTTTTTGCTATAAGAAGTTAATGGAAAACTAAAGTATGACATTTGAAAGTTAACTATTCTTCTACGCCGTAGAAAGCGAATATAAAAAATTTAAAAAAATGAATAAATAAGTATATTTTGTGAAATTATATAAAACACTAAAAAATTTATTTTTAATGAATATTTGCTTTTTATATATTGAAATCTTCACACTTGAAAGGACTATAAGCACATAAATAAATATCTTACATATGCTTTTCAGAAAGCATACACGAAATTGAATACACGAAAAACTGAAATATACGAAAACGTAAATATGATAATTAATTGCCTTAACGAGAATAAAACTGAATTATTTACAATAATTTTTATTCTGAGGAAAAAAAACTGTGTAATTTTCTTTCAATCTTCTTTCCTTAGCAGCGCTCATTCAGAATTCTTCTCAGTTCTTGTTTAGTTTCCCTGAAAATTTACTATAAAATACAGATACGAGGTTTCTTTACTGTATAGTGAATACAGACAATATTATTTATAGAAAAATTCATTCAGCTAAAAGAAGATGAATTTTGGAACAAAAGATCATCTGCTGCAAAACATTCATAGTAAATTGTACTCTATGCTATTCCTTAAGACAGAGATACTGTAGTTTAAACATTTTATAATCCCATGAATTCCCTCGAAATGCTTCTTTGTTTATTTATTGGTTTTTTTATATTTTAATTCTTGCAGTTTTTCAGAAGAAAATATCCAAACTACTTCAAATATAAATCTTCTTTGTACATAAAAATATTTTTCGATTTTTTTCATATATCTTTTGTTAAGGAAAGAATTATATTAACCTGTGGAAAAAAAGTAACTTGAAATGCTTGATTAAGTATGGAATTTCTTCCGATAGAAACCGGTGTGATATTGATCTAATACGCCTAATATGCTGCATTGTTGACCTTAAAACATTCAACTGACGCTATTTGTACCTAGAGCCTCTGCTTAGCTTTTGTGATATAAATATACCTTCAAACATAAATGACAATCAATATCAATCAGCAGTTCGACTTTGGATACATTGTTGCCTTATCAAAACCAACATGATTGCAAAGGTAATAATTTAAATTGTATGATAAAAACAACTTCCATATGTCTTTTTTAAGTTTTATGAATAATGCGCAATAAGAATTAACAAGAGTTTTTTGTATTAAGAGGAAACGACTTCAATAGTTGTAATTTGTAAACTCAATGTATTTCAACTATTTTATAGACATTAAAAATGCAGTTATAACGATGAAAAATATAATTCTTTTGATAATGAGTTGGAAAATAGAGAACGCTATAAGAACTTATATTTTAATGACAGTTTATGAAAATGTTTGTATTTTATGATATTTGGATTATGTTCCTAATTACCTCCTTAAAATAACCAAAAACATCTTATGATGAATAACCACGCTGTGATTTCCGCTTTTGGCGCATATGACGTAACAATGCTTGAAGTGTATATAAAATGTCAAAATAAGAAAGTAATGAGGAAGAAACTTTTAATTTACACGGTGAAGTACTGCTTATTAATTCGAAGCACAATAATAGCATTTGGATTAATATAAGCATAAAGAATGTTATTGAATTTTGTGGTCATCTAACTGAAATACGCAAACAAGAAATTAAAACTTCTGATTAATCCAAAATATGAATAAATAAAACAAAATTGCTTCTCCCGACCGGCTACATGGTTCATAGAAAAATTTCAAGGCTAACAAAAAATATTGATATGGTACAAGTTAAAACATTTAGAAGAAATTACTAAAAACTGTGAAAAAGAACCAGCTAATTTTAATAATCATTTTCTGGATTTCAGAATGACGACTAAGTCTTAATACAAAACTATCACTTTCCAGGTTGTATTCTTAGCAGCAATGAGTGCAGCTGTTTATGCAAGTCACCATGATCATCAGGAGGTATGAGGTTTTTAAACTAGTATTTTATAATATAAAAAAGTTAAGGAGATCTGATACTGAAAATATAATCCTAATAAAGCATTTTTGATACATTTCCTCATAAATTCAAATCAAATTCACAAGCAATTCATTTAGTAGAACTTCGTTTATTGAGTAAAACTGATTATTTAGATTAACGTAAAATTATTATATTTTCATTAAATTACTATATTTACGTAATATTATTAAATATTCATTTTATTATTATATGTTCATTATATTATTATACTAGTAGTACGCGCACGGCGTTGCCCGTGGAATCAGGACTTCAACAAAATAAAAAAAACGCCCACAATGAGAAGAAAAAGTTCTGAAAACAAAATTAAAACAAAAGATACGCATTATTGAATTTCCCGCTTATTTTTCTTCGCGATTATGACATTTTAACTGTAGAAAAACAATGCAATCAAATCAATCCGACAAAATATTAAAAAATTGCAACTTAAAAATGATTATTATACAGGAAGCAAAATATGCGAGACAAATAAACACATTAATACCCTGACGAAAATAATAATCGAAGTCTTTCAGTTGAAGGTTATAACATATCCTGCGCTCTGCACCGTCAGGCAATGAAATTACAACAATTCATGTTGGGCTCCGGAGAAACTTCCGCTGGAGAATGCTCGCTAGAGAAAAACCTCTTTGAACTGACCAGAAAAAATTTATTAAAAAAAACGGAAAAAGATATTTTAACCGTTCTTGTTTTAAATCCGACAAAAACGTTCCAGTCTTAAGTTGAAAAAATGAAAATGATAGCGTTAGTAGAACTTCGGATGCGAGAATTTTAAGAAATCCGAATGGGTATATATATGTTACCGTTAAAGTATATAATGTAGTTATTTCATAGAATACCTAGTTATTCCATGAAATAACTGATCGTGTCCGTTAAAGTGTGTAATATGTTATTAATTTGACGCTTTAACTAGTTATTCTATGAAATAACTAGGTATTCTATAAATTAACTAATGAGAGACAATTAAAGTGTAAAATAAACAATTTATCTAAAATGAAATTAAACTAATGATAGACAATTAAAATAAAAAAGAAGAAATTTATCTAATTTATGTAGCGTATAAATGGTATTTATGGAAACGTACAATAAAATCATTTGTTAGAACAAGGATTACTAAAATGACACTTGGAATTACAAAGAACATTATTTCTAAAACAAAAACATTTTTTGTTGACACACTGGGTTTTACACGAACATTTTTTAAATCCCTGACCAGCACCTAAACTTTGAGCTGTATGCAGTAGGGGTGGTAGGTAAATGTATTTGTCGTGCGAGATATATGATATAGATTATTTTACACTTTAACGGGCTGCAGATCGTTATTCTATGAAATAACTAGTTAAACCATGAAATACAAGAGAGTTTTACACTTTAATCGACACGATCAGTTATTTCATGGAATAACTAGGTATTCTATAAAATAACGGATTTCATACTTTAACGGTAACATATATGTAATAAAACATTCTCTAGATAAAATTTTAAAATTTGGGCTTCGAGGTGCAATGAGTCACCATTAGGACCGACTACCTGTGTACCAAATTTCAAAGCTGTAAGTGCGGTAGATTCGTCTGTACATCGCACAAACAGTGACACGCACACACACAAACATTTTCTTTTATAAGTATAGATTTACATTATTTTATTATATTTACATTATTATTATTGTAGAATATTTTAATGAATATTTTACAATATTCTGCATAACTCCAATTCAAATATTAACGATCATTCAATGGAATTTTTAACATTTTTTCAGCATCATCATCACCATCCACAGCCCTACAAATTCGGTTATGAAATCAAAGACCACCATGGGTCTCAGCACAGACATGAACATGGTGATGGCCATCACGTTCAAGGAAGCTATGGTTTCACTGACCATAGAGGTATCCACAGAGAAGTCCACTACGTAGCTGACCATCAAGGATTCAGAGCCACTGTCAAGACCAACGAACCAGGAACCGCTAATGAAGATCCAGCTCATGTTAAACTTCATTCTAACGCCCATCATTCTCACCATCATCACGAACCTCACTATCATGGACATCATCATCAGGAGCATCACCATGGTCATGCTAATGTGTATCACCACCAAGACCACCATCACGGCTAATTAATATGCATAAATATATTTTTTATCTGCTGAATGAAAATATTCGCTGCCTTTGTGCTGCCAAAGACTTCTCTTTACAAACAAAGAAACAATCTCCTGTTATTGTATGAATAAATTTTCCTTTTCATACTAGTACTTTGTTTTTTTTAAATTCTATTTAGAGTCATTTCGTTACTTAATAGATGTAAATAGTTATGAATTGACACCAAAATATCACTTATAACTTACTCCATTTAGATCATCTTTACATTTTAACGCAAGAAATTTAATTCTGGTGTCTCAGAAGTTATATCGGATAAATGCACCTTACAAGCAATAAAATATTTTAATTATATGTCTGGACAAGAATTGAAAAACTTATTTTAATTATAAAAAAAATACCGTTCAATGAACTTTTATTTTTTAAATAGAGTTCATAAGTTGCATGCTAAATTGGTAAACATCAAGATTATGTTTGTCAAAATAAAATACATGCTAGCAGATACGTAAAGGAATTAGGCTTTTATTCCGAAGCAAATCTGAAGCATTTGTAATTCGAAAACGTGAAATGTTCTTCTATTATATTATGCAATTAAAATTTATTACCAATTACCAGACTGTGATTGTGTCGGGGGGTTTTGTGATGAAGTAACTGAAATAAAAATAATCAATGGTGTTTTAATACTTCATAAAAGGCTGTTACTTTATTATGTCTGATCACAAGTGATTTTGCTTATGTGTTAAGCAAACAAACGCTCTAGTTTGGAATCAATAAAAACCCTTTAAAAATACAGAATATTGTCTCTTCAATCGACGATATATGATTTTGGATTTTAAATATTTTTCAGCAATAAGTCCGGTAACAATTTTACAAGGAAAAATATAGTTTTTTTTAATCTTAAAATCCAAAAAACTCTATCTATTGGATGATACCAGTTTGATTGTTGTGGTATTTTGTTGCTCTTATTTACACAAAATTTAAAAAAAAATATAATTAATTATAGTTGCGGCATCTTGCACACTAATAAATGCATATGTTTTCACCGAATGGAGTTGCAAACCATACGCAAATAAACCGAATAACTTTAAATATTTAGAATGAATTTCCTGTATGCATATGACAACATGATGATTATTTATTTACGCCTAGTTTTGAAGCAATATGAGGGCTATCGTCCTGATGGTATTACGATGTGGGACTCACATCGTAATTTTGAACTGTGGTCAAAGGACGAGTACGATATCTGAAACGGCAGCCCCTCTCCAAACTTCCTCCCCACGCCATAAGCACTCACCAGGCAGGTAAATAAATGTAATGATTCAGAATCAATATATATAAAAATTTAATGTAAATGATAAGCTAGATAATCCACAGGTTAATAAGTCTAAAACTAACAAAATGTGCATTTGCATTAAACTAAAATATCAATTCTTATATTAAAACGTTGTTTGGAAAATAAGAATTATGTGTTAGTTTCACATTTCATTGAAGAAAATCGTTTGCGTGTTCAGGAAGAGGACCTATTATAATCGATGAATTTGATTCAAAAATTGATACAAATCCACATTTTGATGTAAAGACAAATTCAAAATTTGTATGTATCAGCTCGTTGCGATTTGGAGTTATCTTGCGGATTAATGATGAGACCGTGAGAAACAGATATAATCCCATAAATGATTTTTTTTTATACTCAGATAGATCTAAAACGTCAAAATTAATGAAATTTGATGGGAAATGTTGGTCAATTACAATACATTTCTTAGCTATGCATATCCGAAACAGCACAGAAAAAAGCATTCCATAAAAAGTAATTTGCCAAGATAGTACAAAAGGTTCAATGCAAGAATATTCCGTCCTTTAAATAAGAACTACAATTCTAAGAAAAAAATGAAATGACAGACAAATAGACTGCAAAATAACTCTTTTGAAAATTAAAGAATGAGTATAGCAGTTGAAATAAATTTATTTTAAAGTAGGACTACGCTCCTCCCATTGGGGTCTCAGGAAGGAATTTGATTCACACGCCAAAAATCCACAAAAAATGTTGTATGGGAGATCCTCTCTATATTGGTAACTACGTATGTTAAAAACGTAACTAATGTCTTATTTTAGAGATAAAAGGTAGCAACAGAAGTTACAAAAAAATGAAGATCGGAATTGTAATGCAGCGACTACTGAGTCGCAAAGTTGGGCAAAAATACTCATTAATTGGTGACGCGATCCTCTATATCTCGGTAACTACATATGTTAAAAACATAATTAACGACTTATTTTAGAGATAAAGGGTAACAACAGAAGTTACAAAAAATTTGAAAATCGGAAAAGAGTCACGCAAGTAAAGTAGTACAGCACCTTTAACAACAGCGGCTGTTTGAAAAAGACAACATCTCGTTATTTTTTTTCACTCCTTTTTATAGATTGCATCATAAAGAAGTGATTCGAAATTCTAGTCCGAAACATCGTAGCATGATAATGTTGCAGGCTTGATTCGCGTATCTTGTCTTTGTCTGGCTTGATTGCACCAGCAGTTGCGTGACGATTTTTACATCAAGCAATTGACAGAAATAATGCCAGAGTAAAAAAAATAAATCATGTTATAAAAAATCCAGTGCTTTGAAATATGTTAAAGCATTAGTTAGTAATAACCTGAAAAATCTGTTATTTATTTTTTTCTTAGTCGCACGTCAGTTATTCAGACCTGGTGTCCGGTATACCGGACATCAACTTTGAACTGCTCCTATTAA
>BGPR01004045.1:74865-117719 GCA_013235015.1 Araneus ventricosus
AAAAAATATGTCACATATAAAAAATGAAAAATTATCTGTTAGTTATTTTTTTACCATTTGCTGCTGCCAGACGATAAACTGTTTTTATGTCAATGTTCGAAGGCTTTAATGCTTACAATTATTGTCAACTTTATATAAAAATATTGGTTTGAATTTCAGTCACTTTCATATAAAAATGTCTTTAGTTGTTGTCTTAGCTAATAAAAACACATATTCCTTATTCCGTCTCTCTTATTGCAGCACCACCATCATCACCCAACACCTTATAAATTCGGCTACGATATCAAAGATCACCACGGATCTCAGCACAGACATGAGCATGGTGATGGTCATGGCCACGTTCAAGGAAGCTATGGATACACTGACCATAAAGGCATTCATAGAGAAGTCCACTATGTAGCTGACCATCATGGATTTAGAGCTACTGTGAAGACCAACGAGCCAGGAACTGCCAATCAGGATCCAGCTCATGTTAAGCTTCATTCTGATGCCCATCATCACCATCATCACGAGCCTCATCATCATGGACACCATCATCATGAACATCACAATCATGGTCATCATGGTCATGGGCATGCTCACGTATATCATCACCAAGAACACCATGGTCATCACCACCACCATGGACACCATCATGGTTAATTATTGATAAGTTAATCTTCATGTGCTTTGAATAGAAATCGTAATTGCCAAAAATATCATTTTTCTTATTATACTCTTCATAATTTCTTTCCGAGAATAAAGGATTATTTTTAAATGATGTCCATGGTTGTAACGACTATTCTTTTGAACATTCTGGTGGAAAATCTGTTTAAAATGAATTAACAAGTTCTAAAATTTCAGCGTTTCATTCATGAAATAAATTTAATTTACTAAGCAATTCAACTAAAAGTTCATGCTTATTATTGAAGATATAAAAGGGAAATATAATGAAATCTTCTGAAGAAAACATAAGCAATAATTAGGTATTAATAATAAATTGAATAAAGGTAAAATGAGGAAAAATTAACTTTGAAACGAAGTTCTGCAAAAATCACCTGATTTTTTTCTTGCAAATATTTGTCGTATGAAAAAATCTGAAAAATACACACATTAAATGTATAGCAGATTAGGAATGAAGATCGTGCCTATTTTCTGACGTTCTAATACCAAGTTAATAATACCAAATTCAGTTTCTTAATTTACGTACACAGGATGAAGAACACTTCAAATATTTTGGAATAGATGAAGCAGTCTTCTTCAAAAATCTTGGATCAATCGGCAAATTCCGTTTCTGTGATATTAGACCAGATTGTTAGAAACTAGTAAAACAAATAAAAAAACATAATATTTAATATATAAAAACATATAAAAAATAATACATATAAACATATAACAAAATATGTTTCCTTATAAGTATTTCTATTTTGCTAGCAAAACGACATTATACTAAACGAATCTGTTAGACTCATTGTACTCGGGGGATACTCCTATTAGGTTAAAAGGGGGGAGAGGGCTAAGAAAGAACAGTCGAAAATTCATAACAAGAAAAATTCTTCGGCGTATTCCGTACGCCAGCCTCTCCAACTAAGGGTTAACCAAATCGAATCAACTAAAAATAAATTATTTTGCTGTCAGAATTCATTTCCTGAGGCTATGCTATTTATCTCCCATCTTTTATATGAATATCGACCTTTTTCTCTTAACATTTTATATACGGAGAGCATTGATCCTGTACCAGTAGAACTATTTCCTCTGCGTATGGGATACTATAGATTTCTTACCAATAAAAAAATTAGGATTTCATTCCTTCCTCGAAACTAATCCTTTGTCTCCTAATCAGCCTGTAGATTATATCAATCCCGATCTTAATGCGCCATTACGTATGCTGCTAATGAGAGGTATACATAAAAGAAGATTGCAACATGGGCGTTCAGAAGGAACCACAGATATCGTGATCCACTTTAAATAAAGAGGAAAACGCTTTCTATTGAGCAACAGAATTAGGTTCCATTTATGTCCAGATAAAATCCTAAAAATAAAGCCTTGAGATTTCTTTCATACATTTTCTAAAAGTTAAACATCTTTTACCAGGCAAACAACATTAGGAGCAATTATCATCTTATATATAGACATTACTTTAAATGACCATCGATTCTCTCCTAGGGATGAAAACGAATGTACTGACATTGATAATAATGTATATCTTAATGTAAAAGGATAAGAAACTTTTTCTCTTTTATAACGAGTGGTACTAGTAGAATATTTACATTTGTTTATGGCTGTTACTGCAGGTTTAGCGGCAAATAATTAAGATTTCACTCAGCCTTTTTGGTAAATCGTTTTACTTCCCAATCTAATTCAGTCACCTCTTATTTGATGGAATTGATAAATGCTAACAAGGGAAAACAAGAATATTATCTACAATGGAGGTTCAGGCAGACCAAAATTTACTTCCAATTACATGAAAACGGTAAAAAACACATTTCTGTTTATGGGTAAATTTTTTTTGTAAAGCTAGTCTGATTTTCACCTGAGCCCCCGTTTGTTTATAGGAAATGATTATACATAGAGGAATACTGGAATAATATTCTTCAAATAAGATTGATGCAAACCCACGATAATCAGTTTTGAAATTAGGTAATGCTAATGTAGATAATTTATAATTCAAATGGAAGCTTTTTATGTTTATCTTTTGAAGCCTATGGCCAAACATCTTGAACAGTTTATAAGGGGAAAATATGGATGTTGTCGCTGATATTTTTCTTCTGAATACAAGCTGTTGTATCAGTAAATCTGTAGGATTATCTGCACTTACTAAACTAATATATAAGAAATTCTAGTCAGTCATCTGATAGTTGCATTGTCCTTATTGCATGTTGTATCTTTAAAGGTTGGTTGGATAGTGGAAAAATAATAACCAATTCGAAGATAAAAAAAATGTCTTAGCTTACGAGATTGAAGAAGGCGACCATTTTCCTGTTTCCTCAACTTGTTTCAAGTGGTATCTTAAAATTGTGGCCACCTGTAACCTAAAGGATAAGCAGTTGTGGAAAAAATTAATATCAGTAAAATGACAATAAGAATATCAAATGGCAAATTTAGTAAAAGAAATGACAAGAATTTATAATAGGAGTGTCGAAGTAATTTCTCCTAGGAAATAATTTAGGTGAATAAAACGCTTTTTCTTTATTTTTTAACAAATATAAAAGAACTTTGATGTTTGCTTATCTTAAAATTTAGGTTCTTCTTTTTTCTGTTTCCATAGATTTCTTTCTGCATAGAAAGCATTATCTTTCGGTAATAGAATCAGAAAGATTAATGCATTAATACTGAAAAAGAGATTTATTCCATTTTTATCAAATGTTGCATTCTTTTTTGGTCAAATGTACATGTTTTCAACTATTGATTATATACCTGTTGCTTTTAATGCTATCGAAATATATTAAGATACCAGTTATAAACATAATTTATTATAATTTTTATTATAAAGGAAATAAAGTTTATTATTTGATTGTTCTAAAATATCAACTGGAAATCAAAGGCACACACAACACAAGAACAAGGAATTGAATGTATGAACATCTTTAATCTTTAGATCAGCGAAAGGGAAAAATCTCAAAATTTCCTTTTAAATCGAGGAAAGCGGTTTCCTTAAATTCAAGTCAATAAAGGTATAATTCGTCGAACTATTCAATTGCCCATGAAATGATTTATTCTTATTCTGTCTCATAAGAAATAAATTCAGATTTTGATTATCGGGTAAAATATTAGGAAAAGGGAGTAAAATTATCAACGGGATGATTAGAAGACAGACAGTTTCACTTGGGAGTGAAATCTTACACGTTTTCTGTACCAATAAGCACTACAAAAATTTTGGTCGTACTGAAGCACCTGTTCCATCCGCGAGGTAAAGGTTAGATGCTTCTTGAAATAATCTTCATATTGTACATTGATTTTTATTTTGGTTTCTTTTTGTATGTTTATTAAATGACCTCCAATACCAAATGAGCTTAATATGCTTCAAAACAACTTTCCCCATGAGCAGGCTGGAGTCTACATTTTTTCCCATTTTCAAATAATCAATAGCTTTCGTGTTCAATCCTGCACATCAAGATCAGAAATCACAAGAAACTGTTCTTGAAATTACTCATATAGATTTTATACTGACTTATGAAGAAATTCGTACGGAATCAGTTACATTGCTTACCAAGAAAGATTATAAATAATGGAAGCATGTACGCACCCATACAATTTTATTTAGTTTGAAATGCTGAATGACAAAATTTCTTTTTGAATCTTGCTTACAGATGGACTTTAAAGTACTGAAGATAATACGACTTCTTTTCATGATTTCTGAATTTGAAGATAACAGAGTATGATATTTAAGATAGATATAGTACGAAAGTAACCTTTCATTTGAAAATCAAGATACTTTATTATTCCAAACATCATAAATAGTTTTGACGAATGTTAATACCACTAAAACATTTTAACTCACAAAAACTAAGAATTTCAGACAATAAGTAACGATTGTTTTTGGTATGAAGGTAATTAAGTATCTAATGTTAAGATACAACCATAACATAACAGAGTCGATAACCTGGTTGCCACAGCCAAATGACAAAACAATTAAGCTACACTTATCGTCTAACGTTTGACAATATGTTGATTTACGCTTTGTTGTGACGTAATCCTACCAACAAAAAATGGATGACCTGAGGGTTCAGAAATCAAATTCGCCGGAGTCATCTATCATCCGAACACGAACTGAAGCCAATTCTTAATTTCATTCTAAATTTTGAAAGATTAATATTTTATAAAGCATTAATCTTCTAAAATTGCAAGGCCAAGATTAATCGAATATGAAGTCATCAATAGATATCTCCTGATGACTTCATATGCAATTAATCCTGACGTTGCAGCCAAATGGTTCAAATCTATCTTAAAATACTATATCAAAAATCATATACGTAATTCAATTTACCATATTCTTTATTTCTTCCTCCTAAAGGCTTTGAAAACAGCAAACATTTTACAAGGAAATATTTTTATTTTTTATTCAAAATCTGCTTTTACATTTCGTAAGAATATTTTTGATTATCTAAGAGCAGAAATTTCATCATCGTCATCTGTACCACATTATGAAATAATCTGTTAGCGTGACTCTTGTGTGAAGATTTTCAAGTGCTGTATTATTTATTTCAACTTCAGTCTTTGGACATAAAATTATAGTTGATAATAAAATTTTCTGTGTTGAAATTTAGAATTATATCCGTTATCTAAGATGCTAAAATAGTCATGTAATGCAAAAATAGTCATTTCCGTTAACAGGAACATGTTTCTTTTTTATAAGAAGAAATAATAAAGATATTGTATTTCAGTTATGTTTAATATACCCCGAAAGGTTTAATGAAATACAGAAAATGGTACTAATGAACTTTATTCCTTAAAAGTAAATGGTGTGCGAAGGAAAAGTTATCATTAATTACCTGTTGCACTCAGGTAACATTTAAAGAAATATGCGCCTGAAGGCAAACTCAGATTCATGTTTTTTCAAAAATTCAAACAATTAGTTCGATAGAATAAATAAATGAACTCTTTTTCTGAAGGTGTGACATTTTCTTCGACATGTCTTTCTGTAATTTTTTTCAGAATTTAACCGGTGTGGCTTTGACCTAATAATTTTTCTGCATTTTGTTACTGACCTTAAAAGATAAAACCTACGCTATTCGTACCTTGTTTTGTTTTCAAGTTTTGTGTGTATAAATAGTAGAGAGGAAAGGAAAAAGTCAAAATCATTTTTATTCTATCAAACTGTTAGATACATTCAAGTTTTAGCAATGGTGTACAGCATGCTCGTAAAGGTATAAATATCATTTATTTGTTGTCTGTATGATTATTTTGAACAACGCAAATCAATGAAGAATATTAATAAGATTTATAACTCTGTATTCCTCTCACATAAATATTTTAATTAATTATTTGCTGTCGGTTATTTAAAGTTTTTTTTATCGAATTCTCTTATATCATTATTTAAATGTGCTAATAGATTTAGAACAAACTGAAATTAGCAAAGGTAATAAAATCTATTTTTTACTGAATGGTAATGAGTAACATTTTATGGCTATGACTAAATAAGAATAGTTGTGCGATTTAGGAGGATTTAATTTGATAATTAATTAGAAAAGCATGAATACAATTTAAATAACCACATTTGCTTAAAAATAACTTATATATGTATATTCATTTTGATTTTTAAAGCTAATAGCTAGAATTACTACACATTTTTAGGTGTTCCTCGTTGTTAGTGTGAGCCTCTCTGCATATGCAAGTCATCATGAAGTAAGCATCTCTCTTTATGAAAAAAATTTCACATCAAAATGCTAAATGCAGTACTAGATGATGAATAATAACTTTTAATCTAAGAAAAAGAAATAAAAAAGAACTGCTAACTTATCAAGAATGTAAATATAGCGACACTTAATGAAAACCTTTCTTAGTTAGACTAGTAATAATAGTGCTTTAATAAAAAATATGGTTCCTATGGTTGATGTCACTTTAAAATAAGTAGAGTTGCTAATTATTCTCCATTTATAAAGGGAAAATTAAATTTCCAAATCACATTGCAGAAGCATTAAACTAAATTTTACAAAACACAATTTTTAAAAATTGATTGCTTGGTTCAAACAATTAGTCTAATCCGATAAGTAAGAGGCCGATAGATGAAATCCCAACATGCCAAACTTCCGATAGACTGGAAATCCTGACAAATCAGTATCTAAATCAGAACACTCAATTTAGCCCAATCGTTCTCGATTTTAAACTAAATTTTAAGCATAACTAATTTATAATTTTAATCACAATCTCACAAAAACATGTCTTAAATTTTGACAGATTAAATTTATAGTCAGTGATGAATGTAAAGATATAAGAAATGAATTTAATAGAAAAAAAGAAAAGTATTTATTTCTCGATACATTCAAGTAGCATATTTATAATGAAGCATTGAGAGAGATACCGTAACGATACTTCATCAAGGGTCGAGTTTAAAGATTATTCACTAAAGCCCTAAATCTATTTTCTCTTTCACCATCTACATTCCTGCGTTATGGATATTTTTCTCAAAAATAAATGTAGACAACTTGTTAATCCACCACCGTCAGGATTCTGACTATCTGGATAACGTCCGAATACCGAAAAAAATTTAGATGCATCTTATGGATTTTCAAAATTTATTTTTTTAAGTTTGTAATTTTTAAAAAAAATTAAACATGGAACATTTAATGTCCACGTTTCAGCGATGAATTATAATTTAACATAAAACATTAACAGAAATTGTGAAACATCTGTTCTAGCACCATGTAGTTTACTTTTTTTACTTTCACTAATGGGAAATTGAAAATATGTCCCTGATATTCGCCGAGATATTTTGATAAAAAGTAGCCATCGTGTATGTTTCCTTAACTAAAGATAATCGCACATTTTAAGAGTTAAAATAAAATATATTGCATATTTATATGCCAGCACTAATATACAAGCGCTCTGTGGAATATAATGTGTGCAATTTGTTTTTGTAAGCACACTTAATTCGATTAGTATTACCTTAAAGAAATCCATTCCAACGACTATATAACACACACACACACATATATATATATATATATATATATATACATATCAAACGACATATCAAAATGCAATTCAAAAACTAAAAAGTTATTAATTGAACAAAATAACCAAATCTAAAAAATTAAAAAAATACTACGAATACTTAGTTAATAAGAGCGGAAGATAAGTTTAAACATTTGAATGTTAACATGTAAATGAACTCTGTTGCTATCAAAAGTATTGAAAAAAAGCAATCCAAATATCTGGAATTTTGAACAATTAAATTAGTATCTTGTCTGTGCACACACATACACCTACACACACACACACATATATATATATATATATATATTTCTTATGCTTCACCTGTACCTAAATTTACTCTCATGCGTTTTCCAGCACCATCATCACCACCCTCATCCTTACAAATTTGGCTACGATATCAAAGATCACCATGGATCCCAGCATAGGCATGAACATGGTGATGGTCATGGCCACGTGCAAGGTAGCTATGGATTCATTGATCACAGAGGAATACACAGAGAAGTCCACTACGTAGCTGACCATCATGGATTCAGAGCCAATGTTAAAACCAATGAACCAGGAACCGCCAATCAGGATCCAGCCCATGTTAAGCTCCATTCTAATGCCCATCATAGTTACCATCACCATGAACCTCATCATCATGGGCACCATCACCATGGACATCATCATCATCATGGTCATGCTCACGCATATCATCATCAATCACACCATCATCACGGACACCATCACCATGGACATGCTCATATGTATCATCATCAAGGACATCATCATGGCTGATTCGAAAGAACCCTTGCACAACAAAATTCAATAGAGTTTCACTTGAAAACAATTTTTAAGTAGATAATAAATTTATTAATAAGTACTTTTTTCTTTTGTCCTTTACAAAATTTATAACATAAACACTGAGCTGCCTGGGATGGCTAATTCCATCCAAAAAGTTAGCTTTTATGGACCTTCATCTTACAATTATTTAAGTACTTCATTCATTAGATAGAACGTCAATCTGCGCTAACCGTGTATTTGACAACATTCGATAGTTTTACGGTTTATTTTGCAGAAACAAAAAACGCTGCATAAAAACCAATTAGTCCTCAATTTTTTTCGGAAAATAGTATTCTTTATTTAAAAAAAAATTTAAACATTTACTGTGTTGAGTGAAAGATTATATTTATTCAATAATTAAATAATTTGGCTATTTTTTAATGTTTTTAAAACACATGAGAACACACATATCGTATAGGTAATTCATTGAGGGAAAACTACTTTATTACAAAATTATATTAAATTTCTATTATATTAAAATTATTTCACCAAAACAACGTTTGAAAAATTCTGGAATAACATTTGAATGATTCGCGATTAATATTTTCTAGTTGGAGCAACAAACTATAAATAATGAAGTGGGCTGGGAATATAATATATAGATATATTAACTTTACAGTATTTTCATCCATTGGAAGTATGAAAATACTTGCTGTCTAATTAGAATATTATCTTGGTAGGATTATATTAGTCTGGTTTAATGTATATAGCTAAGCTCATTACTCAAACAACATTGTGTTACAGAATAGTCATGTCCCTTCTGCATAGATGCTATCTTACATGATTAATCTCAGGATATTAATTTTATCAAACCTTTCGATTTGAAAATATTTTCATAACTGGAATCCTTATTATTTAGATTTTAATTCTTTTAATTTTTTGTTTAACATTATACACTTATATTACTTTCTATTTTTTTTACAAAAAGCCATATATCTAAACCATCTGAAATGGAACAGATCGTTCGTCAAGCAGAACTAAGCAAAATCTTAGTGAGCAAAAAATGTAAGAAACACGAGGAAAACGCTGGTATGTAGTATATTTTATGATATTGACAGAGATTACGAGATATCCCTGATGTACATTATAAGAAAAGCTGTTGTCACTACTTAAATATTAAAGAGAATAGAAATGAGAAATACATATCTATCAGCTTTAGACGTATGAACCATTTTAATCGTATATACTAAATTTTTCACATAATCTTTTTCTGTAGAAATTATTATGAACTGATATAATGATATTCCTGTACTCAATAGAAAGACTTCTGAATAGTTCCAGAAACAAACTTAATATCTTTACAAAAATATCCTATATGTTTTGATGAATTCTATTTTCCATAAAAGAAATCGAAAATATTTTATAGCATCAAGAAAAAGCTCTGATGCTAGAGAAAATATTCTCCTCTTTCTTCCTATTTTGAGTCCACATTCAGCATAAATAACGAAATTTGAAGAAATTATATTTATCTAAGCTACTTTTGTTAATTTGTTATCAATCACATTTTCAATTTACACATGGCTTCTTATTATTTTACAATGTTTGAATTAAAACTGAGAAAGGTTTCCTGTATAGAAGATTAATGTCAATAACGAGTATAAAGTCTAGACTAAGTTTGTGTCATGATAAGTAGATACTGTTTTTCTTTTATTCTGATTGTTTTTAAAAGAAAGAATATTGTGGGAAATTGTGATACAGTGTGATAAGCTGTTTGACATAAGACAATAAAGAATTCAAAATATTTAAAGGATCACAGATAGAATATATTATCTGTTTATTTTATTTTCAAGGCTCAGTTACGCGAAAAAATGAAATTTAATATTGGATTCAGTCAAACGATTTTACTGTTATTCAGTGCACCAGTTATTAACATTTTTTCTATGTAAGGCAAATTTAATTATTTACAATAAATGAATAAACTCCAAAGAATTGCATAAACTAAAATATGCATCCAAATTTAATATTTCATCATTATAAACTTTGCGACATTTTTATAACTTTAACACTGGAACTGAAATGGCAGAAGTAACTAATATACTTTAAAAAATTATTAGCTGTTATATATTTTGTAAAACGAATTTTGTTGTAGTGATGAAAAGTATAGTCATAAACAATCCACAGGAAAATAGAAGGTACTGTTAATGTCTTATACAAAAGGAACATGTTTCTATGTTATACATTGGCTATTTTTGCCAAGGAAGTTATGACCTTTCAGCTATCTTCCTTTACAACTAGATAGCAACACACACATAAATGAAGAAACTGATCAAGAGACTAAGATTTGTCTCGCTTTTCCAAACGCGATTTCTTGTGCAAAAATTGTTTTCCATGTTCTGAAGGAACATCCCGTAATGTTTGCTATCGATCTTGAGAAATAAAGTATAATATTATTTGGCAACTAAACTATCATGAAACATTTTAATACAAAAAAAGGAAAATTTTCTAGATTTATAAAAGAAATTAAGGAAACTTTTTAAATGGATTTAAACTTTTCTGTTCTGATTTTGTTGTGAATTACACTCAGAAACCAATTCTCTCGTGTCAAAATCAGGAGACTTCTTAATTTTATTTCATGGCTTTTCCGGTCCAATTAAAAACCTCCTTGTTTCTTTTAGGAATTAATTTTTTAAATCATAGGCAAATTAACCACTCTTTTAATTATGTATTCAATTAATTGTTTTGTGATATCATAAAACCTCTCACCAAAAATCGCAGTGATCAATTAAAGTAAGCGGCCTCGATTCTGTTGCGAGGCTGGAGCTGTGGAGCCGTTTATCTGAATTTATAATCGCAATTTCTCTCTATATATAATTGGTACGTTCTTTTGTTATATTATGTTCGTTTGTTATATAATGTAACAACTCTTGTTTGCAATTTTTTGCCTTTTTTGTGCTTTACTAATAAAGACTTACGCATACCTATCTAACCGACAGGGAGCCGTTCTGAGTTCGGGGCTGTGTGTGGTGAAATATAAAATGTCAATGTTATGACAATAAAAGCGAAAGAGCGCACTCTACTAGAACCGTTCTAGCATTACAGCCAGCTGCTATTGTGTTGCTAATAAGAGTAGAGCAAAACGCTTTTTGGTTTAGCAAAGTATACCAGCCCTCCAAGATTAGCCTTTAGCTTTCGGGCTAGATAAAACGCGAAACTTCTTACTGTGCGGATTTTGACTAAGAAACAAGAATGCATTTTCCGTTATTTTAGCCCCCTCTTAGTCGGATTTTTTTTCTGAATTTCCGACTGAAAAAAAGCATCTTTTTACTATTGAAACTCAATAAATGTTCCATCTGGAATTCGAAAATGTAAAATATTTTTGTCAGTAAGCAGTTTTTGCTTGACCTGTTCGTCATACATATGATATCCCGTTCACTGATCTCCAGTATTTCCTGCAATGCACCCAAGTTCTAAATTAAAACAAAACACTCTCTGATATCTATATTTTTCAGATCCAATGCTTTGATGTATTTATGATTGGTATCTACTGGAAAAGAAATATTAATGATATGCAAAATATGTTTTGTAAAATGGTTTTACAACCTTACCATGAAATCAGATTTACAATCTGTCTTTCTCATCAGAGCGTAAAATCCACATTGAAATCATTTATTGTCGATTATTTCATTGCTTACATTGTTAAAATCGCGTAATTTAACGAGACTTGTAAGTAACGAAGAACTATCATTCAACGATGCAATTTTCCCCTTCGTTGCGTGACATACGATGCCGACCGCACGGCCGAACGTAGGACTTACGAAGCGACCAAGAAGTGGTTAAGTAATTAGTAGATAAGGTCTGTGGCCTTCCTTCACTCCTTATGGGGTTGTTATTCTTATTTTCCTTTATTAGCAACCAAATACCCATCACGCATGAGATGATTGAATACGGCAGTTAAGTATAACGACCATTCAAGTGATTAGAACGAAAGAGATAAGTTCACTGGGGGTGGGCTGGTGAAATCCTAATACTTTACCGATGCAGCATTTGTACCAGCCCTCTGCTAAGGTAAAAACTCTCCCGGTGGAGCATCTGTACCGTCTGTAAGTAAAAGTTAACACATGAATAACTTTATACAATTCAGGATAAAAATACAAATAATAAATGTCTCTTACAAACACTATTGGCCACAAGTATTGTAAGACTTATAAAATGGGAAACATTTGAAATTAATTTGAATACAATGGTTCTCAATCAGCTGAAGATAATAGTGGGAATTGAAATTTTACAGTGAATATTCTGTCACGAGGGCAATTTTAGTACAGTAAAAGAAGTGTTTTTACAAAAAACATTTTATTAAATTAATTGTACCAATTATTTTATTTTTAGAATTTTGCAGTAACAATCATATAATTAACAAATTAAAATTACCAATAAATATAACATAACATTAGAGCAAGGTTCGCTTTGATTGAGTAAATCTTCTCAGTGCGTAGAAATTTAAATAATATTCCAAATATTATTTATGAAGTATGTTTAATACGAATACTTTAAACCTTACGTTTATAAAAAAATGAAGTTTAAGTTTAAAACTTCAATTTTTAAAGTTTCCTTTAATATGAACACTTTAAAAATTGAAGGCTTATACATCATGCGTTACTATTGAAGTTTATTCGATTATTTCATTACTTTTCTACTTTTAAGCTTAAAAATTGTCGAATATTGTAAAAATACAAGAAAACAGTCTGAATTGCATTATAGATAAATATGTTTTCATATGAAATGTAAATATACTTTCAATGGTATTAACTGGAATTACATGTATACTCAGTGATTTTTCAAATTCTTAAAATATTTCGGATTTTTTTTTAAAGACACATATCTACAAAGACTATTCCTTGATTTTGCTGGAAAGTTGAGTGTCCAAAAGAGCATTTTAGTTTTTAAAAAATTGACTTATTTAAACTCATTTTTACAATTTTTACGTCTTAAGAGAGTACACAAAAATATGATTTCAGTTAGCATAAAATGCATATGTGTTTCATTTCAACTTCACTCCTTTTTAGAAACACAGGTTAAGTAAGTTGCATCAGTAGAAACATACTTTCACAGAAGGGATATCTTAAGCATTTAAAAATGCTTTTCAATATATAAAGGTAACATTCAGGCCTCTAAAATATATACAAATATATCAAAATTTCCCGTGCACTGATAGAAACTAAAAAGAAAAAATTATCTGTTTGTAGAACAGAGCCAAAACTTTAGTGCAGTTGATTCCACTTTCAGTCAGTTTATTTTAATTCACATAATTCTTTTTTTCCTCATGAATATTCTTCTCTCAAAGAGTAAACATTTGACGAGAAGAAAATAAAATAAAAAAATGCATTCATAAAACACTGTATACAGACAGAAAATGACATGAAGACATACTGATTTCTTTCAGACTATTTCGTAATAATATATGGAGGCATATTCTATTTGAAATTATTCGAATTAGGAAATTAAATCTTATAATGAACCCAACACCCTCTTTTAACATTCTCCCAAAAATTTCCTTTGCAGTAAACAGAAAATGAGTTTTTATTTTACTGTAACATATTTATTTGCTCGTTCATCTACATAATTCTTATCTTACAACAACTCTTTTTTGATTGTCTTACTACACCCAAGTAATACTTTAAACGCATGACTAAATTTGGCTTTTCTCTCGTGATCTTCCAATTCTTTTCATTTTTATTTTGCTCCATTTAGTTGTAATTACAGATTTGTAGTAATAATTCTTTGAAGCAGACCTGTATGATTTTGACCTCATAGTTTTAATATCTTGATGTGACCTTAAACTTTTTCATTTTAACGATAATAACTTGCACATTCCCTCAGATTTAGTATATATAATTGATGCATTTTATTTCAAATTGTATTTCGGCTTGTTTCTATTCGAATTCATTTCTTCAAAATAAAGGCATTTGCAAACATAGAAAATGATCGCAAAGGTAATAACTTTCTTCAGTTCGTTTATGTATCGAATATTAGAAAATGCTTATCAGAAACAGAAAATGCGTAAACTCTATTATGCACTTAACGGAGAGCTTGTTGTTTTATGAACATTTTGATTTATTTAAATTTGTTTAAAGCAAAATGACGTAAAAATATTAAAGGTTATATTAGAAATCACTTGTAAAACATTTTAATAATGAACTTTTCCATTACATCATTTTCAGAGTATTTAATTATCATTCCTACCTATGTATGCACAAACTTTTATCTCTAAGAAAATTCAGATAGCGTGATATTTTAATCTTTTAAATACAAGCAAATAATAAGTTTCATGCAAAAAAAGAATTCGCAAAAATCTGACTATGTCATTATTTTAGGTTTTCTTCCTTGCTGCTGTAACCGCAGCTGTATATGCAAGCCATCACGATCATCATCAAGTATGTATAACAAATTTTATATTTTTTTAACCATAAGCTTTAAAATGTTGGGTGTTTCATAACTTTATGGATAAATGTATGCATTTTATGCATACTTAATAAAGTCTTAAAGACGAGTATTGTTTTATCCTTTACATAAAATGATTTTTCCCAAACTACATTAAAAACTTTTTGTTTGGTTTCTCAAAATTAAATTTATAAATATCAACTAGCTGTTGCTACAAATCTTTCTGTGAAATAAAAATTATTAAATGCAATTTCTTTTAACTTATTAATAAGTACAATTTTTTTCTTTTCATTTTTCTATGGTGAACAATAATGTAATCTTTAATTGATTGTATACGTTATATGATCAAAAGTATCCGGACGCTTTCTGATTTTCACATTTTTTTAGAATTTCTTCGGAAAGGCAAACCGACTGCACTTGAACATTGACCATGCAAACAATAGACTCTAAAACACATTTTACAGTGAAGATTCGGCAACGAGGACAATTAGGTGCGGACCACAGAAAAGGGGTGAAGGCAAAAATGGAGTTTGACCCATCTTGTTTCACATAAAGCTGATAACTAGGTGTAACTTTCATCAGTGGTTATGTTTGATGTGCATACTATTTGCATGCATTGTCGCGAACACAGCACAAATATTCGGAAATATATAAAGGTTCTCTTAAGAAAACCGAACTTTTAACGCCTGTTTTTCGCTTATGACAATTTGTTAAACAAACATTTCGTAAAAATTTCGAAAAATGCTTTGAATATTATGGAAAATATGAGCATTTTTAGTAAATAATATTTTACTGCGAATGCGCGAGATATAACATAATTTTTCTTTCATAACTTCAAAGCCAGACATGTCGGACAACTTATGTAAAAATTCCAGTCGAATATCATTAAAATTTAGAAAAGTATCAGGATTGCAGTGAGCAGAATTTCTGCTTCCTTCTAGGAGAAATAAAACTATGAGGGTTTTTCAACAAATTGATATTTTTAAAACTTGAATTTTCGAATAATTTTATAGAATTTAATAAATATTGAATATCCTGAATACACAGGCATACATATGAATAAAATTCTTAGTTTAAATTGCAATTCCATGATTACTATACGAAGATTTAAGTTTAAAAAATATCAATTTTTGGAAAAATCCTCATTATTTTGTTTCTCGTAGAAAGAAGCAGAAATTCTGTTCAATGCAATGACGATATCTTTCTAACTCTTAATGGTATTCGACTGGAATTTTTTATATAAGTTTTCCTACATATCTGGATTCGAAGCTGCGAAAAAACATTACGCTATATCTCGCACATGCGCAATAAAAATTTACCTTATACAAATACTCACATTTTCTCTAATATTCAAAGTATTTATTACAAATTTTTACAAAATACTTCTCTAACATATTGTCACATTTTCTGTACGTTTTGTACAATTTGGTGGAAAACTTTGCATGTTATAAGCAAGAAACAGACGGGAAAATTTTGTATATTTTAGGAAAACCTTTATATCTTCCCGAATATTTGTGATGTGCTTACGAATATGTATGTAAATACTCGTATTATGCGCATCAAACATAACCATTGATGAAAGTTACATCTCGTTATCGGCTTTCTGTGAAATACGATGAGTCATACTCCATTTTCGCCTTCATCCTCCTTTTAAAGGCCACCTAATTGCTCAGGTGACCGAATCTTCACTGTAAAATGTGAGTTAGTGTCTGTTCTTTACATAGCAGAACTTTGTAAATACAGAATTTCTAAATTAAGTTAAAGAAAAAATATTTTTCATAAAAGGGGTGAAGAATCTAGCAAAAAAATATCAAATTAAATAATCACTGAAGTGATCACATAGGAGAAAGAGGCAGTAATAGTAGATTTGAAGGGAATAATTTCAAAATCTTCAATTCATCAGATTAAAGAAATGTTACGATGATCTTAACTCTTTAAACCCGAGGCGACTTTTTTCTTCTAGCTCCTTTCAAACAGGGAACTTTTGGGAGGAAGCGACATGAATTGAACTCTCCTAACCTGGGTGGTCATTTACCATCCCATCCCTGCCATAATCTTCCCTTAAGACACACGTAAATGGGCTGCGGTTTTTAAGGATAATTGGTCCCCTACCGCGCTTATCTCCTAAGCGATCTCAGAACTTCACCTCCACTCAAAAGAAGCCAACCGCCTCTGACTGGCCTTCTTCGTTGTTAAAAGGAAATTTTTAGACCGCCCTGTATCGCCTCGCTCGGTATCAGAAGGTTAAGTTATTAAAATCACAACATTATTAAATTTAAGATGATGAATGGAATTTTTTGGGGAAAAGAAAAGAAAAAACTAACAAATTAAGAAAAAATACAAATAGGATCTCTTAAAAATTATCCGGTTTTAAAATGTTATAAAAAATGGCTAGGGCAACTAATCAGAGTGAAATAAACAGTGACCCATTTTCAAAGCGAGCATACTTGGCACCAATGGTGGGTAGTAATTCCCACAGAAGATTTTGTTTTGGCTATAAATCTTGTGTTTGATATATTTTATGAAGAAATCAGATACTTTCCTTTAAACAATAATAGCAAAAAATTCCACACTAATAAAAAAAGGAAATCTCTTAGCTGGTGCTTTTCAACATAATTCATTTTATTTATTTTTGTGATTATATAATATTTTAATCAAATGGCTTTCTTCCCCGAGGCTTTCACAGCATGAGGTGAATAAGAATGCGAAAAATTTATGTCCAAGTCAGGTGAACATTTCTCATTATTTATGAATTATTTATATTTATCCTAGACAATAATTTCTGAACGTAAATGAAACATTCATAGCTGGCTATGACTTTGAAGTTTAACAGCAATTAATCACATTATATATATATATATATATATCAATTAATCAAAACAGGTGTTATATTTTAGAAACAATCAAATCAGTAGTAACCCAGCTAAAAAATGCAACCACCGAATGATAACACTCTACAATTGTGGATCAGAATTCTTCTAAAATTTCCTGTTGTCTCCTGAAAATATAAAACATTATGTCTCCGAATGCAGAAGTTTATTCGGAATAACCAAAGATTTCTAAGCTCCTTTGTTTGCTTTCCAGAACCATTATCACCACCCTCAACCATACAAATTTGGTTATGAAATCAAAGACCACCATGGATCTCAACACAGACATGAACACGGGGATGGTCATGGCCACGTACAAGGAAGCTATGGTTTTACTGACCACAGAGGTATCCACAGAGAAGTCCACTACGTAGCTGACCATCACGGATTCAGAGCCACCGTGAAGACCAACGAACCCGGTACCGCTAATCAAGATCCAGCTCATGTTAAACTTCATTCTGATGCCCATCATCACCATCATGGACATCATCATCATGAGGATCACCATCATAGTCATCATCACCATGGTCATGCTAATGTGTATCATCATCAAGGACATCACCATGGTTGACTTTGCACCGCAACAGATTACTAGCTTCAAAATATTATTGTAAATAATATTTGATTAATGAACCATAACAGGAATTATTTTCACTTTATTGTCAAAGTGTATATTCTCATCCATCTAACTATGAATGTGATTCCGAATAAAAATGATAAAGAATAAATGGTTTGCGTTTATAATTACATTTTAAAAATTTAACAACATTTTAACATAATAGACAAAATATCATAATAATATTCCAAAAAGTTAACATTATTTTATCATACTAGACAAAATATCATAATAGCATTGCAAAAGTTAAAATCATAATAGCATTGCAAAAGTTAAAATCATAATAGCATTGCATAATATCGATAATAACGTAATGGAAATTAAAGAAATTCGGTATAACGGAAGAAACACTTTGCAATTAAAAAGTTAAAAACAAATCTTAACTGTGTTATTACTAAAATTTGATTTAAAGAGATTTAATTGAATATATAAAATAGCAAATATTAATGAGAAATTTTGATTCTGCAATCACGTGCTTTCCAAAACAATCCTAAATTACGAGATGATTTTTTCTGACTTGTCTAATTTGTTGATGACATATTAAGTTATCTGAAGCATAATTGAGTCATCAGTTTGAAAGAGGGACCAGCACCAACATATCGAAACGTATACAACGAGCATAAAACGTGTGCTGTCAGCGGTTAGAAAGGAACGAAAATCACTAAGGAACTAACTCACTGTTTCCTTAATTTTTTTATTTTCCCAAGAAAGCAGGTCTTTTTTTCTACGATTACGTTAAACTTTGTTGTGAATTTTTATTCATACGATTGATTTCGTTAGATACTCTGTGAAGTATGTACACTTATGATATTTTTTTTAATTCAAACTTGACCACAGCGGCAAGTAAGATCGCAGTAAGGTTTTGGCTTCGGGGCCATAATGTTCCATGTTTCATCGAAGATTTGCCGTGTATGAGGCCTGTTACACGCTAAATAATACATAGGGGGCCAAACGTTCTCTCGCTGGTGTTGTTTGGAAATTTGGGGAGGGGGTGACAGCTCAGGGTCGTCTTCGTCGTCTGAACGCGGTTCCAAATTATGAGTTCCATCCCCCTAGTGTTGCTTTAAAACCCGAGGTTAATACAACAAAACTAAATATGCACTTTTAAGTGTGTGATTAACGTCTTTTCTCCACTTAAAATGTTTTTCAAATTACCATAAAATGTGCACTGTTCGAAAAAATGTATGCTACAGCGTCATTGCAGTTCCAGGTTCAGTGCCTCATCCTGCTTTCCACAACAATTAGCAAAATTTCAGTTTTCTCATATTGCAAATTTATATATTCATTCCATAATTAATACTAAGTTTTCACACCATATATTTTTCCAGATAAACAACGGATATTTTGAAAAAATCTTTCAATAACTGGGCTAGGAAAAATTTCTTAGAAACTTCAAGATGAATATTACAATCATGAATGAAGCAGGTAACAACGCAGAAAACCTTTTCATGATAAGTTCTGCTTAGTAATTATGTTACTTTTAAGGAGAGTTTGCAGAACTTTTTAATGAACTGTAGAGACAAATGCAAACATATTTTCTTTGTAATATTATTCTGTCATTGAATATCTCACATTTTCTCTTAAACGTCAGACAAGGGATTAATAATATCCTTCTATTATTGGTTTTTTTTCTAATTCTCAAAATAATTTATTATCTTTCAGTAAATATTTGGCAATTTAGAAGCAGCGCTCGTCTGAATTTCCGCAGAAGAAAACGTCTAATTTTTAAAAAATATAAATAAATTTCTTTGATGTTTTCTTCCACAATTACCTAATTGATTACTACATGAACTGTAATTGAAATATAAGCATAACAAATGATACGATATCGTTTGTTTTCTCTTTTGTCAAATTTATAACACAAAATTCGAAAGTTCCGCATATTTACTATTTCACTGTATCAACATTTAAATCAATGAATTAAAAAATCACACTGCAAATTCCTTATGCTATTATGGAACTTTTATTGCTATTTTTAAAGATTTGGATCTCAGCTCTTTTAAGTGGAAGTAATTAGCTTAAACGCTTGACTAATCTAAATAGGTTTTATAAAGCCGATAAAGGTATTGAACTGCGAATTTTTAGCATTGAATTATTGACCTGAAGAAGTTTTTCAAATGTTGGTAATTATTTTGAAGAAAATAATTGTACTATTGAGAATTCAACCGGAAGTGAATAATTTGTTTTTTAATGCTTTTTATATCTTTACTAGAAACTTAATTTTTTGGAATTTTCATAAATATTTAGTCACAGTTAAAATTTCATCAACGCATATTGGATTATCTGATTACAGAATATGGTTTGAAATTTACCTTAATCTATTTAGGAATTTCCTCTAAATTACTAAAATTATAAATGTTTTATGAAATTCAAGCTTCTTACCGAACTTGTTACTGATATTTAAATGGTTAAAGAATTGCTAATTTGTAAAATAAGATAGCTAGTCTTTAAATAGTTGTTGAATTAATTATTTTCTAGCGAAAAAGTTAAATGAGATAATACTATAATAATCATTTTAATTGTTAGCTTCTTTTATGGGTTCTTCTTTTTAGAATCGTTTAATTTAAGTTCAAAGGTTCTGAAAGGTTGTATTGACGTCCCTTGAATAATAGTCTGAGTGTCAAAGAAAAGTATAAGGGCAAGCAAAAGCGTATTTTATTAATTAGATGACTGAATGAATGTAATGAAATAAATTCATGGGGTTTTTCGTATTTAAGTTTTTTTTCCATGGATGCATTTCTCAGCATAAATTTAATTCGAAGGGCAAGATATTTCTATGATTACAGAGAAAAACTAAATTGGATTTTTTGTAAAACTATGCCCCTAACAGTTATTCAATTGACATATTCTACAAGTGTGTTATATAGTCAGGTTCTCAACAAAATGTAAGCATTTTTAAAATTAAATGTTATATCCAGAGTTGTGCGCATCTAACGATGAATAACCTTTAGGTTATAACACAAAAACTATATATGCAGTTTGTTTTTGATACCTAAAAATGCGACTTTCTAGTTCAGTCATCACATTCATTATTACAGTCTCTTATCTAGAATCAACCTAAAATAAAATCAATAAACGCATCAAAATGTTTAATTTATAAATGTAAAAGGTACAAGATTTCTTAGAATAAAACTGATTGGAATAAAAATTATTAGCTTTCTGTTAAATGTCTAATTTTAGTTAAAAACGCTGGCAAATTATAACATATAAATTCTTTAAAATATTTATACTAGATAAAACATTATATAACATTAATAACAATAAAATTCTTTACAAATTTCGATTCAAAATGAAAGGTCCCTCTGTAGAAATCAGCACAGAGACTAACATAACAAAGACCATGAGCGACTGATTGCAGCAGAAATTATTGATAAAAAAGCATGCACAAAGAAGTCTGTTATGTAGTTTATTATCGTAGATATAGTGCAAATTTGAAAACTGATGAATTTTGAACTATTCAAGGAACTTCACTCGAATATTCATCACAACCATTGCCATTGTCAGCACCATTAATATTGGGATCTTCACAAATTCACGAACAAGTATGTTAGCAAGAATATCATCGTGTAAACAAAGCTGCTTTCCTTATACGTAAAATTTAAAGATGTCACATTTGTCTAAAAAGGCAAAATGGAATTATTTACTTAATTGAGAAAAAATAATTTAATATTTATCGCTATAAAATAAACAGTAATTCTACAGAAGAGCATTTCTCTTGATGTTACTATATCAATTGATTAATCCTTTTTATGCAATGTCTCTAAATTTTTAGAAGTTGCTGTCTCGAATAAGTTTCCTTTAAGGCCTTAAATTATAATAAATTTGAAATACTTGTTTACTATAAATCGACTTGATGAATTGTTCATAAATTCCACAAAATATAAAAAATTAAGAAAGGATTTTTTAAAATCGCAACTTCTTTGTCGATAGCTGCAAGTGCTATCTAAAAAATAAATAAATAAACTTACATCAATGCGGGAAAATTCACGGAATCTTGATTTCACTGGTCTGCTGGCAAATTAATTGTCGTAGAAAAAAAACCATCGTCTTTTGCTTATGGTCAGTTCGACGATCCGCCAGCCTTACACAGCTCAACTAAATCCGAATCACATGGTGAATTTTTGGTTGTATTGCTATTCGTTATCTCATTCCTAGTTTAAGAGATTAAGTTCTTGATTACGTAGAGTGATAAATTAAATCATTTTTTCGGTAAAGGCATTCGCATATATATAAAAGCATTTATTGAATAATTTACATTCTAATTTTGTTTAATCCCATCTGGTTTTTCCAATAATAATTCAAAAGCAAAGATTAAAGTTACTGAAGGATTACATGGATAAATATGATCTTATACAGGAAATGCGGGTTTCTCCTGGAAAGTTAAAAATCGGTAGATGAGAGAGCGATTATAAATTATGTAATAATTCGTATCATTACATAACTTATTATCGCTTACTTACATAACATATTATTAGGCACATGCAAATAAAATTTTAGGGGTGGGTATGAAATCATGTGTTATTGCGAGGCATTTGAATGGTTACAACTCTGTCCTCGCTCCATAAAAGGAGAAATCATATTAGTTTAAGATTTCAAATTTTCTCTTTAATATCTTTTTCTTAAACTGTTTAGTCTCTCGGTACTTTTAAGTTTAATATTAGCAATATAGTTAAGTTTTTATTGATTTATGTTTTTATTAAGAATGCTTTATGAATTTTGAAATTTCTGAACATGAAAATTTGTAAGATTATGTTTTGTCGTTCTGCTATTAAATAATATATGCAATGAACACGTTATTTAAACTCGCATATAAATTATTTATCATTATATTCGTGCTTAAACAATGCGTACACTAACTATTTCTTTTAGCAATTCTGACATAAATCAACGTTTTTCCCTTAACTGCTGCGATCCTTTAGAACAATTAATTTCTTTCAAACGACTATCCTTCCGCGTCATTTCCTGCATAAATGAATCTGCTTGCATAATTCAACGTATAAAACTTACATGTACCAAAATGTCATACTGAATAGCGTATAGAACATTTTATAGTTTTAACAAAATCAAGATCGATCCGCAAATCATCAATTTTTCACTTCTTTTAGAAATCAATATCTTATATTTATTTGAAGCTATTATAGGAGCTGGAAGTTTATTTAATTGGTTTTCGTTTTTTTATATTGGCCGCAGCTGATTATTTTAGGTTTAATGAAAGTTAATTATGTAGTAAATATGAACAGCATTATCGGCATGTATATGTAAGAAGTTTTTGTGCTAGCGGATACCAAATTATCTCTTGTGATGGCAATAATGGCCAATATGTCATGAATTTTAATTTAAAAGGCTTCAGTTTTCAAAAGCTATAAATTGTTGGATTATTTTTGAAGTGCAAGTGTTAAAGGGTTCACTTATTCGAAAAATATTTATTACAAATACATGAATTCATTAAAAATATTTTAATATATGTAAATATGTTTGCATCTATGTTTCTACAGCATTAATAAGCTATAAAAAATTCTTAACTTAATTCAAATTAAAAAATTAAAAATTTTCAAGATATTCCATAACTAAAAGCTACTAAACAATTGAGTTTGTGTGAAACTAGTAAGATACATTTTGTGTTGAAGAGCCAAGAAAAGAAATTTCTATGCAAAATATAATTCCTGTCAAACTTTTAACAATGACTGTTTGTAAAGAAGGTATGATATAAAACATTGTATAATTAGTCTTTCAGTTACAGTTTATTATTAACTATTTACTTCTGAAAAGATTTTCTTTTAAGTTTAGATCTTTTGGTAGAAATCAAATTTCATAAGTAAATACATTGCTTTAACATATTATTCTTATAACAATTTAATTTTACTCACGGCATATTTAAAGAAATCTAATTTCTTCGCGCATATTTGCATTTAGTAAAATGTATTTGAAATCTATCTTGCAAATTTTTTCGTATTGAATAACAGTGAAATGTTTATAGTCTTGGAGATCTGTATAGAATCCATTTTCTCGTTCTGCATTCAGAAAATTCTCTCTCACAGAAGGAAAAAATATATACAGTTGCTTTCATAGCATATTTTTTGTTGCAATACGTTTTTAAAATTAAATATTTTCAATATTTTCTAAACTTTGTAAAATATTCATGAGCTCGAAATACATAGCTACATGTTGGATAAATTGTATTCGTCCTTTTGATAAATACTTCTTAAATGAAAATGTCAGTCTATTGTAATTCTACCTAAAAGAATATTGTCTTAGAAGAAAAATATTCAAATTGGAAACAGAAAATCTGAGTACTTCATAGAAAATTATATTTAGAGGAAATAGTGACATAAAATTTCAAATCTGTATGATTTCTTATCCCTAGTCTGATTTGAACTTTATTTTATTTGAAACAGAATAAAGTGTAAACAATAAAGAAATATGTCTGACAATTTAATCACAAAGGCATATCTACCATTGGTTTCCAAACGAAAAAAATATTTGCTCAAAGCTACGATTGCGAATTTCTCCAAGTTTAAAGTGCATGAAATGCCTCCAGGGAAGTTATTTTTTCTTCACCTTGCCAAGCGTCACCTTTGAGGAGAATAAACACTTTCTCGCCGAAACCCAATTAATCTAAATGCTTGACTAAATTTGTCATTTCTTTTGAACTGGGTGGGTCTGATATTGACCTAATATGGTATGCGAACAATTATTGACCTTAAAGTCTTTTAAATGATAAAATCCGTACCTAGTGTCACCAATTTACCAGTTTCATATATATATAAAAGGGCGAAAATCGTGTTTATCAGTATCTGAAAACCAACTGCAACAGCTATATCCTAAGGATTGAGTAGAAATATTACTAAAGCAAAATGATTGCTAAGGTAAGCTATATTTGAAATTTTATATTTCACTTAGGTTAAAGGAAATTACTACATCGGTTATATTAAAATTATTTATAATTAAAGATATAATATTTCTAGGTTTACAATATATTTTGTAAAACGTTTTTAATTTTTAACCATGAATATTCAATAGTTCTGCTTTGAATAAATTGTAGAAATAAATTTTAAATCGAAATCAATATCATATTACCATATTTTAAGACAGGAATTATACCTCTTGGGTCTGTTTGTTTATAATTGTTTCAAAATTTTAATTTAATGTTCGGAGTCCAATTACAGAACGTTCTAGTAGCTGAAATTTATCTTATTTCCAACGAATTTTAAAGCTTCTATCGATTCTCTGAGATTTTCGGTTCAGTTCTATATTTTTATAGTAACACATAATTGCGATCAATAACAAACAATAATTCTCTGAGATTTTTAATTAAAAGTAAGCTAGAATACACTGAAACGTTTTCCTGTACAGAAAAATCATTAAATTAATTGTTAAATCTAGCTGAATTAAATCTAGCTAATTGCTTAAAATAATTGAACTAAAGGGAAAAAAACCGTATTATTAAAAGGGGAATATGGAAAATTTACAATGTGTTTGAATGGCAAGTTAATTAGTTTGAGAAATATTTGTTCATTTTTCATGAATTTCGTTAATAAATATTTAAATACAGCTGTTCCATGTTGTCTAACCTACAATAAAAATGTATAAATAATTATATTAAAATATGAAATTTAATTTTAATCTTTTCTAAACCCTTTCATTTAACTTGGTTTATTCATGCCTCTAAAGACGAAATTTTGTAATCAAATTTTCCCCAGCTTTCTGGAGCGGCAGGGATTTGAAATTTTGATAACTTGTGTATTCCTGATAACAATGCACTATTTTAATATTTTCGATATTTATTTATAGGTTAATCATTAATTAAATTGAATTTAATTCGTCTCAGTGGCGCCAGCTGGTAGTGAGTTTAAGAAACAATATATCTCGAGATTAAAAAGCAGAAAATAATTCTTATACAAAAAATTGAACTCTACTAATAAAATTGTGTTTTGTAAATTTGTTTGTACATACTCATATTTAAGAGCGTTCCAAATTTAGAACGTGGATGCGAAATATGTGCTTTTTATAACAGGAATTCGTGAATCTAAATAATTGCAAGATATTATAATAATGCTTATTTGCAGTAAATATCTAGTTTATTATCGAGAATAAGAAGACAAGGAAAGAATTCTTAAATTTCGGTCAATTATAACTGTAAAATTCTGGTTAAAGTAACTTCACAGCTACCGATTCATCAAAGCTGACTGTAATTTTACAAAATAACAAATATCTTAGAAGGTAATACAAGCTAACAAGTACAATTTGTCAGATTTTCTAAGTATTATTATAGTTCAACGGAGTGCACGTCATTTCTTTTTTAAATTGCGTACTTCGTTAAAGTTATATCTTTTATCCTATAAATGCATTGCTGAGAGGCCCATTTTTGCAATTTCCGTTCTAATTAATTGCTAATAAGTCTAAAAAGTTATCAAAAATTTTACGGGAAATGTACACTAAAATTAACTAAAATATTCCTATTTTTTAAATAAAGTTTTCAAAGTTCTAAATCTATAAATTCAATATTTCTTATAATTTGAAGGTATGATTTTTTTCTACATTAGAGAGCTTTCATTCTTTTAAAGGTACTTATCGTGGCTGTCTTCTGTGCTGTTGCTGCAGCAAGTCATCATGGGCATCATCACGAGGTAATGATTAATTCGTTTTCGTGAGCTTTCTTAATTCTTTTTTGTCAAGTTTTTAATTCGTTTTTTTCTGTCGAATTATTAATGCTTTCTAAAAATAACAAATTCAGTGAGTTAAAAATTACAATCAGAAAATTCGGTTTAATAAATTTTTCACAATTTTTTTCCATTTCATACATTTCTTCTCGGTGTTTTTTTAAGAAGTTATAGGATTTCTAATTCAAGAATGGAAATTTCAATTCATAAGTTATAGGACTTCTAATTCAAGAATGGAAATTTCAATTTAGAAGTTATAGGATTTCTAATTCAAGAATGGAAATGGATACGAAAAATTCCAAAAAGATTGCATTAACTTCTGAAACTGGAGAATTTCAATTTAGATCTCATTATACCCTAAGGAAAGCAGTCTATAGATTTGAAATATTTAAAAGAAAATGCGAATCTATTTTTTAATGAAATTTGCGAAAAAGAATTGTTTGCTCCCCAACAATAAATAAATTTCTTTTAATTCAAAAACCAGCTAACGATACTTCATCCTGTATAATGAAAAATTTAACACGTACACACACCCACTTTTAAGATCCATTAATGATCACACAGTTAACAAAAATCTTTGATTAATCCATATAAATGAAAATTAATCATTAGTTCAATTTATATTCTCTCTGTAAAAAAGCATAAGTCAGTAAATTCAGTAATTTCTCCCAGCCGGAATGTAATTTTGAAATAGAGGAATTTGTACATTTAGCTCTTTTTCACAAATATCAACCTGCATTTTAAATTGGCATGCAAAAATCATACAATGAAGAAATTCTCCGAATTACAAAAAAAGTTTTAAAACTTTGTGTATTAAAGGCAATCACATGTAAAAATTAATAACTAAAAATTTTTTAAACATATATGAACGAAAAATATTTTTCAAGTATTGAACTACATAACATTTTTAATTTTAGCATCATCACCATCCACAACCCTACAAATTCGGATATGAAATAAAGGACCACCACGGATCTCAGCATAGACATGAACATGGCGATGGTCATCACGTTCAAGGAAGTTATGGTTTCACTGACCATCGAGGCATCCACAGACAAGTCCACTACGTAGCTGACCATCATGGATTCAGAGCCACTGTAAAGACTAACGAACCAGGAACAGCCAATCAAGATCCCGCCCATGTAAAATTACACTCTCATGCCCATCATGCTCACCATCATCACAAACCCCATCACCATGGACACCATCATCATGGCCATCATCACCACGGGCATGCTCATGTGTACCATCACCAAGATCACCACCACGGACATCACCATGGTTGAAAATTTGAAACTCCAAAATCGACATCACTATCAGAAATAAGATCATTAAACATTTGCTCTTTATGATGCAATAACTGATGCCAAAGTTTTCCAAAGCTCTCTTAGGGAGAGGTCTTTCTTTCTTTCCTTTAATATTAATATGTTTACTATTTTCTGGGTTCTGCATATCATTTATTTTATTGTGTCGTCCTGCATGTTTTTATTTGTTGATTTTCTCTACTTTTGCATGATTTCCTATTTTGGGCATTGAGTCATTCCTTCGTTCTTATTTGAAACATTTCACCACCTGGAAACATATTTTTTACCATTTCAAATTATCTAACCTTCACTATTGAACTATTTATTGGGACCTATTGCATTCTTTTTAATTTCTTCTTAATGTAAAATTTTTACATAATCCATTCTTTACAACTAACTTTTTCTTTGCTGCTTTTTTTATTGAAACAATTTCTGGTGTTTATTGCATTGCTTCTGGACTTAAATAAAATTACTTTTTAATAAGTTCTGTATTATTATTTTACATAACGTAGCACCCCAAAACAGCAATAATGTAAAATAAATAAATCCTGAATCGGAAATCCTTTTCTTAAAGATAAATATTTGATGATATATTTATGGCATTTTTTAAGTCAAAAGCATTATATGAGACAGAAAGTAAATCTCCTTTCGAAGGGAATTTCATACATGTTTTGTGAGTACAGAAGGAATTGTTACCAAATGATATTTTGCTTTGAGATTTGGCAGGAAAATTTAAATTAACTTTTAAGTATTTACTTTTATTAATAAGATAATTAATATAATTTAAGAGAATCATTAAAAAACAATTAATTACGATAATTCGATTTTTACATTAGTTTACGCTATGAGAAGATATTTTTTTTAATTTCTAAGGAACATTGAGAAAATTCCCATTAAAAATCGTAAATAGACATATAAAATAATTTAAGAAGTGTAAATTTTTCCGATGAAATTCCTTTCTACCATTTTTTCATAAAAAAATAATTTTTGACATATTTCTGTATGTAGCTAAATGTAAGTTGACGTCATGAAAGTTTTAAGAAGGCTTTTATATGATTGCAATTATCACATTTAACATATTTAAAAGCTCACAAGAAAAGAGAAGATAGTTACTGAAAAATAGTAAACAATATTCCAGATTTAATTACATTGTTATTATTTAAAAAATAAAATAACTAACTTTTCTTTAAGTAAAGTATTTATATTATATATTTTAACTTAAACATTTCTTCTATCATTAATACAAAGAACTGCATCATCTAAGAGGCTGAAATTTCTAAAAAAAATCTGTTACATCATAAGCACATAATAAGCCTACAAAAAACAAAAGGTGAACAAAGACGAATGTTAAACAAAGAAGAAGAAAATATTTATAAATGGCTCAAATTCTGTTATCGGTTTTAAATTATGTAATTAAGGATTTCCTTTCACGATATATACCTGTATTAAAATTTTTCTTATTAATTTTTGTGATGAGAAAAGGAAATAGTTGTTACCTTCCTTCAACAGAAGATTATCTTCTATTTAAACAAGCTATTTTCATATTTTATTCAAATCTTTTATAAGTTTTCGCATTTTAATCCTATTTTATGTGTTTCATAATTCACAAATAGAAAAGGAAGGAAGAAGGGTCATCAGGAATTCATGCCTTGCTTTGAAGCAAATCATATTACTTGATAGTAAGCAGGAAATTCTAAAAATAATTGAGCAAGGCCGTTTATGCCTGTGTGATAAGTAGGGTTTAGTTTGTAACAACGTGAAACATATTCAATTCGTTTCAAATTGCATCGAGAAACACAAAGAAATGTCTATTTGGTTTATGGATTACGAGCAGGGGAATTAGCATAATCGTTTATCCGTATTTGGTGTCCTCTAGCTGTCGTTTTCATTTCTTTTGTTAGGGAAATGGACTTTGGATTGGAAATGGGTTGCTTTTGTTAAAATTATATATGGCGTTGACAACTGTTGTAGTACCGTAATGCTTGAAGAATATTTTTTAAAGTGCTGTTGATACTATCTTGAGTTTTTCATATGTGACTTCGTAAAACCAATTTAGAGCGTTTAAGTATTATTTTTATTTTATCGATTTGGCAATATATCACCATTCTACAGCAGTGTCCATTCCGAAATGTTGATAATGCAATATTAGATATAGGGATAAAATTGTAGAAAGAATCAACTCTTTTCTTTCATTCTCAAGTAGGTAGGATTTAAATTTACACACATAAATAAAGTATGTTTTAAAATACGCTGAAATAAGATCGTATGCATCTAGTTTATCTATAAACGGAATTAATGATGTAAATTACGCTGGATATACTTGCCAGTGTTTTGCTATGTCTATACCTCACGAATGCAAATAACGTTATTTTATTTCTGATGCATGTTTATATCACTGATATTTCAGGCCATTGCCTACGAAACATAATTAATTATATCCAAAGATTATATCTTTAAACATATATTAAACTTCGATATTTATTTCCGGAAAAGGATTCAATAAAATGTTATCCCTTATTGGAAGATCTTTCTTTATCAAACTTCTTAGTGTCTGATTTAATTTTTATTCATCAATAAAATCATGCAGGAAAAAATTTCATCGTTTTTTCTGATTAAGGTGTATTTACCACGTCAGGTGTCTGGTTTATGCGTTTCTTTTTTTAGTATTGCGATGCATGTTTCTGAAAAAAAAATTGTAGCCTCTTAACAGTGCATTGTATTTTGTAAATACTCTTTTCCATCTTTTCAGTTTCATTGTAATTATTGAAAAAATAGCAATTTTCAATTTTCTTTAAAAAAATGTTATCATCATATTCTAAAATTTATTATATTGGTAACCATGACTGCAAGTTACAGGTCTTAGTCAGACTGTTAGTGTTATTGCTAGATTTACTAATTTCAAGATCAACAGTCTATTACACCATATTTTTTTAACTCGGTGCTGCAGTTCTAGTTGAAACTCTTTTTGGCATTTTTTATTATTTTCTTTTCTATGTTTTCATGGTATATTTACTTACGTATCTTTTGCCCATGAAAGTAGCCAATTCTCTTTTACAATCACAAGCACATTTTAAGTTTATTCTCCAAATGGGTTTTTTTCATTTTTTGCTTTCTCAATCCATGCAGTTCGTTTTATAGTTAACTTCATATTTGGAGGATAAGTTTAGCCTGGCATTTCTTCATGCATATATCAACATTTTATTTCCTTGGATATTTTTCTTATACTCAGCCTTTTAAACTAACTACTGTAATATACTAGTTTTCATGTAGGAATTTCTTTGTTAGTCTAAAATCATCATCTGTGGCTAAAATTTCTCTCTTCAAAATAAACTTCTAAATTTCTTCAATATTAATAAAAAAAAATAAATTTATCATGCTGTACATTTAAATCATAATAACTTCATATAAAATAAAAAACATAAAATTCAAATATTTACTTTCTTTTTTGGTTTGAAATTCAAGTATTAATCTGCTCAGTTATAGCTGGAGTTATAGAACTATTTTAAATTCAAATATTTAATCCTTCTTTATCCTTTTACATTTTCAGACGACATACTGTTTCATTTTTTAACAACCCTTTTTTATTTTTCTAATTGAATATCTAAAACCTGTATTTTTGTTTATATTATTTATCTGCAAATTACAAAAAAACATCACCAGATTTCTTATCAACTACATCACGGATAGTACTTATTAAAGGCCGCCATGAAACCAGGAAGGAATTTTTAACCGTGGTACTTATGAACAATCATCATAATTTCTAAAGAAAATTAACTCATCACATAAACATAATTTGTATTAAACAATTGCAAGTATGTAACTTGAAACATACAGATGAAAAAGTTTGAATGAAGAGAAAATAAACAGCTGTAGGCGTAAAATGGAGTGGAATTCAGACATTTAGCCTGATTAGTTGAAACCGAAAAACTCCATTAATCCTTTTCTTTAGAATCTATGTCTTCGTCATGTGACCGTAGTTCAAAATTACAGGAGTCCGTCCCAATATAGCCCTCGTGCTGCTTCAAAATGGGACGTTAATATAAACTAAACGAGAAGATCTATGATTACAAGTGAAGGATCGGAACCTTCGTAAACTTATTTCAAGGAAAGGACATAAAGTACATGAGGGTGTTTGAAAGTTAACCCTCAAGACGGTCCCAGGCAGTCTAAAAATTTTCCCTTAACAGCGACGAGGCCTCTGTGGCAGTTGGCTTCTTTTGAGTGGGCTGAGGTTCTGAGTGAGATTGCTTCGGAGGGCGGTAGGGGTCCAGAATTTTCCTTACTAGCCACAGCACATTTCCGTGCTTCTTAAAGGAAGGTTAGCAGGAGGTGGGATAGTGGGGTAAATGACCACCCAGGTTGGGAGGAGTCCAATTCATGTCGTATCCTCCCAAATTGGCGGGGTTTTAGAGCTAGAGAAAGGAAAAGTCGCCTCTATTAAAGGTTAAAAAGTTATATTATTAGTTTAAATTTAATTGTACATCATTTCAAAACTTTTTTTGAATTGAAATCTAGCTTTTTTACAAATGAAACATTTGCAGTCGAAGAGGAATTCTATGCCATTAATACCTTGTGTATGGATGTGTTGTTGCCTTACGTCCTTGGCGTACAAATAAAAAGAAAACAAGCATATTACTTATTTATATTGAGTGTGCAAACCGCTCATCAAATCAGTCATGAAAATGGTGTTACAAAAATAGAAGTGTCCCATGAAGTGGTTCAGAGAGGTTATTATTTTTGCTAGATTTCATGGAATACACGAATAGTTTGGTTTGAAACAGCCTTATTTATACATATCTGTTTGATCAAACTTTAAACTATCATCTCAAGCTATGATTTTCTATTCAAAGTGCATTTATAAATAAATCAAGGACAGAAATCTTTATTTTCACTGTTTCAGAAGATAATTTATTATTCTGTGTCGTAATTAGCTTTGATTAATTTAAACGAATTTTGATCGTATAAATAAAATGTAAAAAGATAATCAATAACTTTACGTTGTGTTCAAAAAGGCTAGAATAATAACATGAGTAAACATTACACTGGTATAAATTAATAAAATGCTTTCAGAACTGGATAACCTGTTTAGGACACAATGAGTGAGAAAACATATCCATGAAAGTAGGATAGAAACTGTAATGTTGAACTAAATGCAGATTTAATTATGGATTTCAAAAAAAAACGCCTATACACTTGTGGCGATAGACATGTTAATTGCACAATTTGCTAGCACTCTTGAATAAAACACACTCTTTCTGGATCATAAACACTTAACATAAATTTTGAAATGCAAAGTTTGGGGACCCCTCTAACAGGTGAAAGATCACAACAAGGTATTGTAGAATACAATCAATAATTTTTGTCATACGAGAATAAAACAAATTGTAAATTAACATCATGAAGTTCCCAGGCTGACATTACGTTTTCTAATGCTGTAAGATTTACCCACCACACAAAATACTTTTTCCTGCATTTCTTCGTTGTCTTTCTCAAAATATAATAAATAAGTACAACTTCAATGCATAGTAACTTTGTTCATACCGTATGATTTTCAGAATCCACAATTGAATCCCTACTATCATGTAAATGACCTATTTGCAACAATATAAAATGGTCAAAACTGAATATTGTTTTTGCTGCTAGGTGTTATTCAGTTCACAAGAATATTCAATTCAAAAAGAAATAAAAAAACTTAACTGACAGCATTGATGGGGCAATCTGGGTTGGGTGTCTAGATTCAGAGGCGCACACAAGAGCTGGAAGGCGAAGCGAGTCTCTTTCACAAATTTTCGAGCCTTTTTCATGGACCTTGTAATGGAAAATGTCCACCCTATTCAGCCAGTAATGTTACACATGTTCAGGACACTAGGTCTTGTTGCTAGGCAGCTCCTTTCGGCTGCAGGGTCATTATGCCCAGTGACATCTTCGGCTCTTCAGTTGCTTCCAGATCAATCACCACAGTGACGCAGGCTCAGGAAATCACTCACCAGCCTTCTGGTACGGACGGATGACCGGATAAACAACAGCCTGAATCTTGCTGGAGTATTCAGGTATAGCATGCACTGATTGATGACTTAGTCCTGGACATTTCTATCGCTCCCAGGAAAGGGCCGATGCAGTGGCGTTCTTGAGATGTGTCATTTCAAGGCACTGGTTTGCATTGTTGAATCACCTTCTCCTTTCTGCAGTCCGCTAATAGCTGCTCTCCGGCCTGACGAACGAGATCCTCTTCTGGGGAGGTTGATTGAATCTCTCTGCGCCCGATCAAAAGAAGGTAAAATCAAAAAATCATCTTCTTCGCTTGTTCTGACTTGAACTCAATTCATCTCTTTCGATCCGTCCCTTCGATCTGTCTCCCTTTCTTATACAAAAAGGTAGAACACCAAGCCAATCCTTTATCGCTCTAATTTCTGTGCCAGCATGCAAGCACTTTCAATCAGCAAGGCAGGGCCAGAAAATTAACTTAATTTGCGCCAAGACGCCAAACTCTCAAACTCGCCACACCGTCCCTTACAACCCCCTGTGTACGCAGGAGCCTGTAGTTAACCAATTGGGAAGCTTGGACTCAGGTGGAGAGCCAGGGTTTCTCAGAAAAGTCAGTGTGCCCTAACACCCCAAGGGTAATTAATCAATTTAGACAGGGTTCAAGCAGGGGTCTTTTATTGTAGGACGGACAATCGTCTGGATGATAGGTACAGGAGGGTCCGTTGCTTGCTTATAGTCACAAAGTCATAAATGCGGAAATTGTACGTAGTAAAGAAGGTTCAAATCGTTTTCGACAAAGAGCGGAAGACCACAGAAACAATTTGCCATTTCAACTCAAGCAGGGTCAAGAAGAAGTAAGTAAGCAATTACGGGCGGTTCAAACTTACGTGCGTTTTCTCCAAGAAAGGGGTGGGGGAGTATACAAGATAAAAGTGGGAAGAAAGGTCGTGATACAAAGGGGTTGTATAAAAGTAAAAAAAAGAGGGCTATTGTCCAGAGTTCAAAGTGCATAAGAGAAAAAAAACATTTCAATGTATTTGGGCAATTTAAACAAGAATTAAAATTTAAATGTCATAACTACAAAATAAAGGAATTAATTTATGCCGAAAAATAAACAATAATTAAAATAATCGACACCATATTTACTCAGAACAATTTAAAACACTGTAAAATCAGTATGCAAAGTATATGATCAATGTATCATAGATTCTTATCAATAAAAGAAAACGATGATAAGTGGCAATCTACTGAAAAATAATTTCAAATAAATTCAAAAAGCCAGACATCCTACTAACTTTTCTAACGTAATATTTTTCATTTTTAAATGAAAATCCCATCAGTTCAATATTGATCCAAAGCAATAAATTAGGAGGAAAAAAAGTCAAAAAACATTGCGTTTAAATTGTTTGCATTCGTGACTTTTACATCAAGTATTCATCATCAGTATGGCGACTTTGACAACGTTTCTGATTTCTCTATGATTTGCATTTATGTGCTAAAAACTAGAAAAAAAAAGTTTTGTAAGATCCGATGGGGATAACTTCCACAGACCACAGCAAACAAAGATCGGCATATTACGTAAAAGTGAAGGGAAAATTTTTGAAAAATTTGTTCAAGAGCATACAAAACTTTTAGAAAGGGAGTGTGATTGATTTAATTTTTTCACCCAAATTATCAAGTAAAATATAAAATTATTTTCAAAAATATACAAAATCAATTCATTTGTAAGAGAAAGAAGCAATATTTTTTGCAAATTTAAAAAAAAAACATCTCATTATCTATACATCAAGCACCAGAAATTCACCAAAGCAAGTGAGTACTAATGTATCCTAATCCATTTTTTACCGCTCACACTGGGCTGGACTACTAGCAGGGTTTTAAGTCCTTGGATGTAATAGCCCAGTCAACAGAGAGCCCAAAATCAGCAGTTAAGAAAAAAAATTGGTAATAGATTTGAAATTTGGCATAGTTGCTGTGGTGTTGCCTAAGCAATAGCAAGATCCTCACGGGTGGGAGGGTGCTCGAGGGGTGTACAGAGGGAGGTTTTAAGGCGTTTTCAGATTTTCTTAAGCCTATCTCGTACATAACTAAGGTTCTAGCGAAAACCACTCAATGCAAGGTAAACTACATGGCATTTCTACAAAAGTCCATGATCTTTGTAGAGTCGATAGTTTAAAAGATAAGGGTATTTACTACAAGTGAGATATTTCTAAAGTGCTTTATTGTAATGGTGCGTCGTTAAAAGTACTGATCAACAGCCTCAGGAAAGCCTCTTGCCTATATTATAATTATACAAACATATTGTGTCTGGGCGGGGAGGTAGTAGGCCTATTTGACTGAACAGTCATGCTTTCTTCCTCCCTCATCCGTTCTTCTGATTTCCTTCTACTCGTAGTTGATCAAGGAATTGCAAATTTGAAAAAAAGGTGCAGTTTTGAATTTGACAGTGTTATTGGGGGGAGAGCGTCAGCTGACATACTAATGTCCCCGCCGATGGGGCGGGGTTCCGATTCTCGGTTTCCTTATTATCTCTCGAAAACTATGGGTTTTTGGCAAGCCTAATTATTAAATTAAATTACATTAAATTTCCTGCAAAAATGGTCCAATATATTTTTGTAGAATGAATATTTTTTGGAATGTAAAGAGGTATGAAAGAGCATAGTACAATAAGTGATTGAAAATGTTAGTTTTATTTTTAAAGGTGAAAGTTTTTTATTGAAGTAAGACTATCTATTTAATATATCTATAATAAATTATATCTATAGCTTATGTATATATCCATACTATATATCATATTAATATATACCTGCATAAGAAATGCATAACCCATTCTTACACTTGTTCAAATCCAATCTCCATCAAATTAATGTAATCAAATTTTATCATATTTTTCTACTATTTGGTCAGATGAACTCCTCCTATTCTTCTAGAGGGCGCCAGTAATAGATGACAGGTGCTACAAGCCAGAAACACATTGCTAGACAGGTGCACAGGACTCCGCTCCTTTGGTTGAATTAATTGCGGAGATATCGGATTTTTTTGATCTTGGTTCATGATTTAGAGAAATGATGCATATCTAATGTGACCGCCCGTCCCGTCGAGTAGACTGCCCTAAATTCCCAAAATAGCTTCCGGGATGCCGAAATGTCCCGTTTCATTCGAAAAAGAAAACCCACGATAAAATTTCAAAAAAGGAGATTACTAAAATAAAAAAATCCGAAGGTAATGTCCAAGTAGCGGCAGGACGATGAAGCATACTCTGCACATATGCAGACGGTCAGTTTAGTTTGGTTTTTTTTGTGGCGCAAGAGCCATAGATTTGGCCATGCTGCCAACATATATAGAATCGTTAAAATAAAAGTGAAGCGATTAATGTTTTACGAAAAACAGTAAAGAAGAAATGCAAAGCGGCACTGTTTTTTGGATAAAGCCAGTTGATGCGCAAAGAAACCCAAAGGTTCGTATTTGTTGCAGGTAAAGAGATAAATCAGCAGGGTGGCTCGCTTTGGCGGCAAGAGAATAATTTACTTTGCTGCTGATCAGTAACTTTATCCACATGTTAAACAGTGCTGCTTTATTTTCTTTACCGTGTTTTAAACATTAATTACTTGCTGTTACAACAGTCTCGCCAACGTAATGTCTGCGCCGCAAACTAAACTTTCAAACTGACTTATATGTGTGGCTGGCTCTTTCATCATCACCGCTACTGTTGTCACCTTCGAATTTTATTTTGCACCTTTGTTGGTACATCGTGAGTTTCTCGAATGGCGAGGACATCAGCTTGGAATGACGAACGTCTGTTTACGGACCTCCTCGTCACGACCAGACCATCATTTCTGCAGGCAGAATCCATGACCTCTCCGCAATTAATCAGGAAGCAGATCTACTCGAAAAATCTGGCAATAATTTGGCACCTGTCGTAATATCTTATGTTTCAAAATGAAAAAATATGATAAAAAAAATTTGGGTATTCAGGCTTGTTGGTGTTGAATATTAAGAATGAGTTCATAAGCAGTGTATATTATATTATGGGCTATTAGTGTGGTGCGGCAAGCTAACAAGATATATTGTATGGGCTATGTTATGAATGAACAATTTTGAAATAAAACTTTCATTCTTAAATAAGGCTTGGCATTATTATAATTATAGCACTTTTCATACTCTTTACATTAAAATATTCATTCTGCAAAAATATAGTAGACATACTGAGAGGTGGCCGGTGAGCCCGGCTCAGTGAGCAGGCACTGCCGCCCAGCAGTTCGAATGATCCCCATCGGCTTTGAGGACATTATTATGTCATTTGCTCTCCCCCCCTGGCACTTTGTCGAAATTCAAAACTGCACCTTTCAGAATTTGCAATTCACCGACTGTTTACGGTAGAAGAGCACAACCGAAGATGAACGATATTGAGGGGAGGAAAACGATAAGGTTTCTCTCCCACTCAGTACACGCCAGACTGGCTATGTTATATTATGAGCGTAATTTTCCTGAGGGTGTTATTCACTGGTGACTTCACCATTACGATAAAGGAATTTTAATGCTGGCAAATACCCTGGCCAATCTTTTAGTATCGACTCTACGAATCGCAGACTCTTTTGTGAAAATGCCATCGATTTAATTTTGTATGATTGAAGTGCTAAGCAAACATAATTATTGCGAGATATATTCCCAGAAAGGCAGCGCCACTGACACCTGCCGGGCAAAGCTGTATTGGCGACGCACAATATGGCCTAAAATCACAACATCGTACGACGCTAATTGACAGGCTATGCATCCGGCCCGGTGTAAAATAGTTTGGCTCGCCCGCTGGGGCAATTTCAATTGGCGAATGAATGGCCTTGAATAATGAGGATGTTTTTTTTTTTGAAATTTTGCAAAAAACTGTTGTTTTCGTAAAACTAATGATTGTTACGTACGGTAATCTTTATATTTAATTCTCGTACTGCGAAAACAATCAATCATCATTCCTTTTCACAAAAGTTTTGTATTAACGTTATTTTCAGAAATTTTTTCGCTTCACTGCCAGATCTTTGTTCAGTGGAGAGATTATCATGTTTCGTCAGAATCTTACCAAACTTTTTTTTCATTTTTTAACAATGTCATCGAAACCGAAACGTTATAAATCGGCCCCTTCCATGATGACTGCCGATGCCAAAATAGTGCAATTTCAAACGATGAACTTTGACTTTCTAACCGCAGTTGTTGAAATCGTACCAGGCGATGGACCTCTTTAAAATGAAATCTTCGCGTTGAAGAAAAGAGACGAGTGAATGTTCATTTCATTTTGAGCTGACCCCAGTATTTTTTCAGTGAATGCTAATTTCTGTCATTTTCTTTATTGACAGAATCATGATGCGACCGATCATACTTTACATGCTGATTTCATGCGTTTTCGTTCTTATTATTTGAATGAAATATGGAGTATTTTCGGTATTACTAAGCGAATATTCCTTATTTTTAGTTATGAGCATTTAAAATTTTGATTCTCATTTTTAATTAATTGTCTAAGTACGCAGTATTTTCTTAGCACTTTTTTTGAACTCGCGCAGCCAGCCCTCGCGGCTTTATACCAGCGTAGAGGCTGCGACCTTTTCTTTCGCTTTACCCCGCTCGCAGCCACTCCCCGCCCCCACTGGAGAGCGCGCGTGCTGGCTGAATCGCCCGTACTTTGCTTTTATCTTTTGAACCGTTGGACTGATTGAGAAAGAGTGCGCAATAATATTTCCTTCTTTTATCAACGACTGGTACCTTCTTTTACTGCATGACATCGGGTACGCGATTGTCCATCACAAAACCTAATTTCGAACTGCAAACAGTTACCCTTTGAATGTTTGTGCGGCTGCAACCTCGTTATCGAAGGTAACTTCCCATTGGTGCTGGTCTGGTACACCGAGAGACATTGTCGAAGAACAGTTTGTGGCGCGTGGTTATTTTCGATAACTGACGAACAACGGCGCAAAAGTAGAGCGATGAAGATGACTGACTTTATTCTTTTGTATGAATCGAGAACAGACTCGGGTTTAGTAGTTCAGAATCAGGAACAGCAGGCTGGGCTGTTTACACCCCGATCGGGCGCGAAAAGATCTGACGTCAACCTCCCCAGAAGAAGAGATATGGGGCGTCGGGAATAGAAACTTTGAACTTTCGCGAAAACTGTTCCAGCCAGTACCTTCAACTGGGCATCTCAGGCATCGACGCACTGGGGCGATAAATGTCCGGGCTGTACTTTCATCATCGCATGTTGACGCTAATCTTCCAGCAATTCCCGCCAGCGCGTCTCGGAAGCCATTTCTGGAGCCTGCGTCTGTTGTGTTGATCACCGGAAAACTGAAGAGCCGGAAATGATGCCGGGCATTATTGACCTGCGGCCGAAGAAGGCTGTCGCTTATGTGAATGACCAGCATGCGTGGTACCGGCCAGTAGGTGAACATTTTCCATTACTGCTTCCCGTAATAGAAATTTATTGAGAAAAGAAGACTTTCAAGCGACGCGCCTCTGAATCTGAACCCCTCGTAGCCGTCGGTCAAGATTTCTTTTGACTCGCGCGGAGATATTCTGTGACTTCGAATAGCACCTGGCAGCAAAACAATATTCAGTTTGACCATTGCCATATTGTTACAAATAGTCATTTGAAAAACTGTTGGTAAGAAGCAGGGATTCGGTATTGAGACTAACTGGCATATGGTATGAACAGAGACCTATGCGACCGGAAGATTGTACTCATTATTCATTTTGAAGGCATTTTGTGTTGCGAAGACAAATTCGCAGCGTGTGATGTCGTACCAAGGCTCATGATGTTAATTTATTTATTCTCAGCCCGACAAAATTATTGAGTGTATTCTTACAATACCTTTTCGCTTTATAATAAACCAGACCCTTCTCAGTGGCCTCTTGTGTTGTGATCGAGAAGTGTATTTTATTCGGAAGTGTGAAAACCTTGCTGTATGTCTGTCATACGAAGTCATATATGTTTTTTTTTGAAATCCACTAAAACAAGGCTGCATTTGGTCGGCATTACCATTTTCTGTCTACTTTTCGTAGTATGTTTTTTTCTCATTGTCCTAACAGTGTATCCGAATCTGAGCTACCATTATTTGTATTCGTCTTTACCTGATGTTATTATCTAGCCTTTTGGTACAACGCAGTACATTTATCTTTTATTATTTTAAATATGCGATCCTTGGAATTTAAATTAATCAAAAGCTACACGACACAGAATAATAAAATTATCTTCTGTTTGGTAATAATTTCTTTCTCTGTTTATTTATAAATGTAATTTTGTAAGGGGAATAACTTCATAACTGAATGACTATTTGATCATTTGAGCAATCCTCTAAATAAGACTGTTTCAAGCAAACCTTGTTCGACCAACATTCATGAAATCTTACTGAAATAATGACATACAATTTCACATGAGGTTGCCATTTTGTAACACCATTTCATGGCTTTCATTTATTGAAGCGATTTGCAGTCACAACATGAAGCTCAGGGGCGCATGCTTTTGTTTTCTTTTTTGTTGCCATGACCATCCATACGCAGGCCATTGACCCAATGACAGAATACATATTTCGTGCAAATGTTTTGATGGCAGATTTGCGTTTTTAAACCGACGCAATTAATTAAAAAACTAACTCTTTAACCAGAGGCGACTTTCCTTCACAACCCTTTAAACATGATCCCCGGGAGGATACGACATGAATGCTCCCCAACCTGGTACCCCATATCCTCTGCCTGACCACCGCCAAGCGCGATATGGCGTGACAGCGAAGTGGACTACTTCTTCAATATCTTGAACACTCGGCCTCAAAAGCAGCCGCCTGGTGCTAGATGCTGTTAAGGGAAGACACGCTGCCCACGGACATGCCAATCTGGTCAACTCGACGCCTACGTATGTTTGCGTCGCTCGCAGTTGCAGTTCCCGACCTGCCAATCGCTCGTCTTCGAACTAAAGTTATTAACGTCGTTGGCTGAAATTCTCGAGACGGGACGCCTCTGCCAGTTTGAACTGCGATGCATGAACGCTCAGATCTTCGAAAAGTGAATAATGGAGTTTTTCGACTTTCAATGTCGTGTTAATATCTGTCAAGCGCCTGCGGTACTGCATAACTGGAATTCACCTGGCTCTGCTCATTTCAAGTTACGCTGCTACCCATTGTTCAACCGAAACCTGTTACGTGATGATTAGCCTATTTTGAAAGTATGGATGATTGTCTGGCAAAACGCCGCGATTTAAAAATTCACTTCTGTTTCATGGCGACGCTGTCAAAACACTTGTCAAACGATGAAATATGTAAAGAGGAAATGCTGGGGACATCATTTAGCTGTTGATGAGGGACAAACAAATGCAGGTTTTGAATATTCATTAGAAAAGAAAATAAAAAGGGTTGTTAAAAATGGCGTGATATGTAATTCTTTAAAATGACGAAGATTAAATATTTGGTGAAAACCAGTTCTTAGCTCAAGCTTGTAACTGGCAAAAAATAACTGACTTGCCAATTTCAAACCAAAAAGAAAGAAACAAAATATTGTTATATTTTATTTTAACTGTAGTAGCTATGAAGAACTTTAATCCATCGGTAATGGC
>BGPR01004046.1:3401-29723 GCA_013235015.1 Araneus ventricosus
TAGTTACTTCAAAAATAAGCAGGTTATAAATGCATTTTTTTCCGTAATAAAATAAGTCCCGTAACGTTTTCAAAGTAATAGTATATAAAGAAATATCTTTTATTATTTTTAACTACTCGAACAGAAACCGTAAAAAAAATAATTGATATATATTCCTTGACTTAGATCCTGTCTTATGAATGTCTGGGTACCTCTTAAGCTCAAAGAAATGCCAACTCTCCACCGGAGTTTCCCACAGGAAAAAAAAGTAATAAAATACCCGGCAGCGGAGTAATATCTTCCCTTTAAAGGTAGAGCGTAGATTGTGATTTTCGTGCATTAAAACTTCCTGTCTCAGGGAAGATCAAATCATGTGCGCTCCATCATGATAAGGTGCCAGGTCATAAGTCCCATCCGGCGTGAATTTACCGGTCGAAACGTCACATTCCGGTACTTCCATAACCAGCTTATTTCCCTGATCTCGCCCCATACGACTTTTTCCTCGGATGAAGAATTTGCTTAAGGAGCAACAATTCTCAAATTTCCAAAAAGTGCAGCGATGGAGGCAGCAAAATCCGACTTATAATCCACATTTATATCTTTATATGAACGATGACAAAAATGCATAATTTCAGAAGTTAGTTCATCTAATAATCAGGTTATATCTGCATTTATTTTTCCGTAATAAATTAAGTCCAACAACTTTTTCAAAGTAATAGTATATAAGGAAATATATTTTATTATTTTTCTACTCTAACAGAAACCGGATAAAAAACAGCATAGATATATATATTCCTTGACTTAGATCCTGTCTTATGAATGCCCGGGTACCTCTTAAGCTCAAAGAAATGCCATCCCGCCACCGGAGTTTCCTACAGGAAAAAATAAGTAAACAAAAATATCCGGCAGCGGAGAAATATCTGCTCTTGTAAGGAGGTCGACCCTGAAAACCTTCAGATCCGGTGACAGGCTGTCAAGGGGAGCAGGAATTTGAAACTTGAGTTTATGTACCTTTTCAAAAGAAGTCACTGGATCTAAGATTTTTGAATTTTTCTTCCACGTTTCCAAGTTTGTCAGCAGCTATTCCGGCTCATGAAAGGCCACCTTTCAAGGGTTGCCATTAAATTCTGCAGATGTGTTGTCTGCCCTCAGCTTAAATGTGGAAGAAAAAATAGAGAGTCTTAACCGTAACTATCATATTATGTTATTCTTGCTCGAGCTAATTTCAAGTTTGAGGTTTTTTTTCCATCAATATAGAAATGCGTTGACATATAATATTACTTGACTTTTTATTGACTTGACATTTTTCATATGTCTCCTGGCGTTTTTAAATCGAATTGTTTATAACTTTTAAGTACGTGATGTGTTTTATTTTGCCTTTTTACACTAGAATGTATTTAATTTTTAAGATTTTATGCGTTTAAATTTTCCATGTTCTTATGTATTCAAATGTTTTTTTAATGTTTTTATATGGGTTTGCGTTCAATTTTTGTGCTCTGCAATTGCTTGTTTTCCCTCGCGTGCACTTTCTTTTTTAAATTTTTAAACCCCTAATGTGTTTTTAAGGATTTGGTGCTTGCGTATATTTAACTTTTTAATCCTTGCTTTTTTAAAATAGTTTGAAATGTTTTAAAATTTTATAAATTTTTAATGTATTTTCATGATATTAATATGACAGTGTACGACTTTTACAATCCTAGCGTGTCTTTCAATGCTTTTTGTGATTGTGTGCTTTCGTTTTGAATTATTTATGCGTTTGCAAAATTCTTATGGTTTTGTGTTTTGAAATTTTATATTCTCCATATTCAACTTCTTATTTTCTAATACGTTTTTAATATCTTTATGATTCATTCATTGTGGCTTTTGTTCTTTGTGTGTTTGTTGTTCATTGTACTCTGTAAATGGTGTTATCTCTATAGTGCGATTTTCTTCAAATAAATAAATGTCATAATAAAGTTAGTAATGCAATCCAAGAAATATTTGAAAGGATAGATTAGAAAAAGGGTTCTGGTTATATAAATTTTATAAAATTTTTAACAAGTTCTCTGATGAACTTGACATTTTTAATATGTCTCTCGGTGCTTTTAAATCGAAATGTTTACAGCTTTTAAATACATGTTGTGTTTTATTTTGGCTTTTTACAACTTTCTAGATTTTTATGCGTTACCATTTTTGTAATGTTTTTTATAGGTTTTAATTTTTGTACTCTGTTTTTGGCTCCGTGTTGCAATTTTTTTTTTTATCTGAAGTGAGTATTTTCATCTTTAAACGTTTAAACTCCTGGTGTGTTTTTAGAAGATTCGGCGCTTGTATGTTTTGACTTTTTAACCCTTGCCTTTTGGAAATGGTCTTTTAATTTTTTAAGAAATACGACTTTTAAAATCATAGTGTGTTTTAATGTTTTTGTGATCATGTGTTTTCGATTTTAATTATATATGCGTTTGCAAAATTTTTACGATTTTGTGTATCTCCGTATTCAACTTTTTATTTTATAGCGCATTTTTTTATTTACTCGTTGTGGCTTTTTTTCTTTGTGTGTTCATAGCACTCCGTTAATGGAGTTTTTTCTGTAGTGAGCTTTTCTTTAAATAAATAAGCAAAACGAGTGTATTTCTTAAATTTCTTTTATTATTTTATTAATAAAATAAATAATCTGCTACATTTTATTGATAGAAAAAGTGGCTCCCCATCCATTGTGGTTTACGTTTAATGAAGTTTGTGATGATGTTTGCTTCTCTTTGAGTTTGGTATGGCTTCCATTCTATTTTTTTTTCAAATTAATGTGCTATTTTGTGTATTTATGCTCTACTCTTTTATTTTATTTTGTAGCGGTTACAATTCACTGCCTTCTCATTTTTATGGTAGGTGGCGCTACTAGAGCCATCCGGGTTTTTCCCATGATGCCTCTCTCTCTTCTTCTTCTGTGTACTTGTCTTGTGTTGTTGTTCTCTGTCTTGCGTCTTCTACCTTTTAATGTACTGTGTCGTGGAACTTAGTCATCTAATAAAAATGGTTCCTGAAATTGAATTAATTCTTCAGCAGCGGCATCCCACATAAACCTGAGTCTCGTCCCTCTACAATTTTACTATTACTGGGTATATTTTTTCTGCTTTCAGCGCACTCGTAATTTCACACAAGCAGGTACAACCTGTATACTTCCCACTTAATTCATCAATTTTTAAACTTACAAGGTGGGCTATTTTAAAGTTCTCAACAAATTTTTCTATAAAAGGAAATCCTAGACGTTCCAATTTCTTATCTCAAACCGTAAAAAATGTCTTGACTTTTTAATTATTTATTGATTAATTAAATTAATTAACAAAAAATAATGACATTCAATAAGGTAAATGAATTTCTTTTCTTAACTTAATTTCAACCCCAAAGTTATTTTATTATACCATTACTAGAAAATGGTCCTTGAAAGGGTTGAACAAACATTTTTGGTTTTTTTTATACATTTGAGTCCGACGGGACGCAGCTATTTTTTTCTGCTCTCACTTCATTATTTGTTTTTACCTCACTTGTATTTTTGCACAACTGCAACCAGCAGGATTCTTAATTTTCACTCACGAACGAGCACACTCCAGCAAAATAGCAGAAAATTCCAAAAGGCTGTATGGACGAGTTTTCTGTTTTGTTTATTTTGGGTACGCAGAACTTCCGGTTTCAAATCAAGAACACCACTCAGTACTGCACCTGGAATCAGAATGGCAAATTCCTTAAGCAATTGGATAGGTAGCGTCTTTTCGTTTAAAAGAAAACAATACAAGTCTGGCAAAAAAGCCGGCATAAAAGATAAAAAATTATAAAGATATTTATTTATTCATTTATTTACAACCCGCCCAGGCCCAGACCACCCAAGAGGGTGTAAGGCCTTTCACAGACCGGAGGGTAAACATATAACAAAAGAAATGAATTACATTAAAAAGAATTTACAAAGAACCCCTAGGGGTGAGTAGAACAATTTAAAAATCATCGTTTACAACAATGAACTAAAAAAAAGTTTGAAGAGCAAAAACACAAAGCACAAAAAGGTAAAGAGAAAAAACACAAAAAATCTTAATATTAAAAACACAAAAAGATTAAGAGCAAAGACACAAAACGTAAAAACCCAAAGAGCAAATACACAAAAAGCTTAACATTGAAATCACAAAACACAAAAAGATTAAGAGCAAAAACACAAAACGCAAAAACTAAAAGAGCAAAAATTCAAATAACTAAACATTAAAAACTCAAAACACATACAAAAAATAAAGATAACCAAATTAAAATCAATAACATTTAAAACCAAACAGTTACAAACAAAAATCGAGAGACAAAATGCATTACAAAAACTACCCAAAAGCACAGAATCACACAAGAGACCTAACAAAAACTAAACAATTCAAAAGAAAACAAAACAATTCCTAAAACAGTCGAAAACTCGAGAACAGTTAACCGAGTATTAGATTGACACCAAGTTGAAGAAAATAATAATAAAGTGTTTCAGAAACCGGAACACTACAATGAATTATAAAGATATAAATTAAAAAAGATACAAATCTAAAAATGAACACTTAAAAGCTTATTTACTTGGCAAGAAGCGTTTGGTTTTAGCTCAACTAATGCCAAAGAACACAAGTTACAGAGGATCCACTTCCGGCTTCCCTTTGACAAAACATTACGCATGAAATTAGTCCAGGGCACGGAAGTTCTACATTTCCCCAAATAACCAAAACAGAAAAGTCGTCTGTATAGATGTATTATAGTAGGAATAACGTAAATGTATATAGTAGATGTATTATAGTACTTAACTTTTAAAACGTGGAATGTTTTTTTCAAAAGCGGACAACAATGCCAGACCAGACGTCTGGTCACTTTTGAAAAGAGAATCATTCTTCTGAGTTTATAAGGTAACAATACGATCGGGCAACAACGACTGTTAATCGTAAAAACTGAAGTCTGTCTTAACATACTTCAGCATTAATTCATAATAAAATAAAACGAATTTCAGCAACAAAGTATAATTTTCTTCCAAGGAAACGAACTCTTTTCAGTGCAGCTACAGCCGCCTATACCCTCATGACAGCTGCCATTACGACTTTATTTCCTTTCCATTTCTTAAGCTACATCTTATCCCATTAAACACCACGTGCACGCGTTGCCAAAAGAGAGAGGAGAAAAAAAATATGGCGATAGAAAAACAAGAAGCCGAAGCTTTTTTTACGACAGCTATAAAAAGCGAACGCCAACTGGAATTGAAACCGGAATAATACTGAAGAATAATTTTTATTGAACGCCAAGATACGCCCAGCGAACTTTAGTCTAAAAGCATCAACTCAGACTATAACCCGCTGGAATGCCCTTATAAGGAAGATCATAAAAAATAAGTTTCGAACAGCGGCCGTAAAGTTCAATCGGTAACAGTTTCTTCCATGCTTAAAGTAGGAGCTCATATTTACTAGCTGATTTGCATGGCACAGTGAGCTGCTCAGTTTCAATTTTCCTTTTAAATTTTTTTTGTGCTTTGTTTCTGTCTTTTTTTCTCCTACACCTATAGGTGGAGAAAATCTTCCGTTCGAAGATTTCCCTCCTACGTAAACACGTCACGTGTGAAGGTATTTAGAGCTCTGGCACTGGAAAGAATCTTCGACTGAATTGCGGGGGCTGACAGACACAGATCAATGGAAATGAAGGTTAAGTTTCAAAGATTTAGAATAAAAAGGAGGTGATTTTTAGTTTTATTGGCCCGTAAAGGCATGCTGAAAATATTCATTAACTGACATTATAATGTGGAGCAGTTTAGTTTAGTTTAGCTATACATTAATATCCCGCTTTGAAGCAACTCACGGGCTATTTTGAGACGGACCGCGTAAATTTAAACCTCGGTCAGATGACGAGGACAACACCTGGGGTGGCACTCCCCCTCCAAGCTTCTACAACACACCAGATTGACAGAATTTCTTTCTTTCTATCTCAGAAGTAATTTTTTAAAAATTTATGCATATTTAATTTAATGTTTTGTACAGTTTTTATTTGTGTTTTGTGTGTCGTTTGATGTGTAGTGTTGTTTGTGTGTGTTTTGTTTTTATATTGTGGGGTTTCAATCTTTGACTTATTTATGTATCTGATTTATACTGCTTTTTTGCGTTTATTTGTTTGTCTCTTTTTCTATATTCATATATTTTTACAGTTCTTTGCTTGCCAGAGCTGCTTTAAATTTATTGCGTTAGGGATATTTTTATATTCTGTATGAAAAGAAAGAGCCTTCATTTTGTCATTCTTTATTTTGTGAGTATCATTCGCCACAGCTGGAGGTTGAGTGCATGTAAATCAAGCTATTCTCTATCCACCGAAGTTGGTCGAACCATGTTTATACTCCCAGCTATCATGTATTTAAAAGTACTGCCCCTGTTCGGGCAATGCCTGTATCATTTTATTGCACCACATAAATCCCGTCCTCCACATGCTGGTTGGGCGGCTATCTCCCCTCTGGTCATCTCCCGGCCTTACACCCATCTTGGGTAGACCAGGCCGCATACATGCATTCTGTACTCGAGCAGAGCACCATTGTAACTTTGGAGGCCTCTGATTGGACAGGCGAATCTGACGTCACTCTTCTGCACATCGCATCAACATTGAGACACGCTTATCTTGTTTAAAGTTCTTCTATCCATGAATATACATCGGAAATACTTTTAAGATTGCTTCGAATGATGGTTTCATCTTCAACGATTTTAACAACTTCGTTTACAGAAGAGGGGGGAAGATTGGAATTCTTATTAACCATGGCGCATTAAACAAAAAACATTTCGCTATCGCTAGTTGAAAGAATCAGTCAGAGTTTAGTCAAAGATAAGCAAACAACAAAGCATAGTTACGTCAGATTCGCTTGTCCAAGCAGAGTCCTCCAAAGTTACAATGTTCCTCTGCTCGAGTACAGAATGCTTATACGCGGCTGGCCAGTGTGTGTATTTTTGCACCACACCAGCGAGAGGACGTTTGCCACTGTGACATCGTCACTCAGCCAGAGACGAAATTTCTCCGACCCACCCTAAGCCGGGGGGGGGGCAGAAAAAAGGGGTGGACAAGAGAGGGAGGGAGTTCAATGACCAGGACAGAGAGTCGTCGGATGAGATCGAGGGAGGTGGACGCTGAGTGTGAACGTGCGGCCGAAAAGAGAGAGACATGAAGCTTGAAGAATCCCTTGTAAAAAGTAGTAAAATGTATATAATTATATTAGCCAAGAATATGTAAATAAATTAATTGTACATAATCCCATTGGTCTTCTTTGACTGGGATTAGCCCACCAGAAAACACTACACTAAGCTTTTTGATTCACTACGTCACACCACTCTGTATGATTTAACGTGCAACAAACAGGCCCCGTACACGGTAGATCTTCAGTGGGATAGGGTTCCGAACCTGTGGAACCCTCCCACTTCGAATCCGAGTCCTTATCTTTAGGAAACTACATCCCACAAAGTGGAGCAGAGTAGTATGCCAAATTAGCTATATTGACAATAAAATTTCAGTGCATTCGGCTCATCCACACTCGTCCCCTAATCTTTAGCATCATCTTAAAGCCGGCCATTCATCTCAAATCCAAAATGGAAATTTTGGAACACGAGAAGGAAAATCAATCGTCAAAGTCAAGAACTGATGAAAATTAGGAGAGCGGCTAGTAGAAGTCTGATTTTGAAGCAATCTAAAATCCAGCCGTTCGTGAGCCAATTTTTTTGAAAGACCCTTTGCGAGGGTAGCGGCAAGATCAAACGCTTGAATATATCGACACCCTGCTACGAGCGTAGCAAATCTGAAATCCGCGGAGTGGGGTAAGGAATAGGGGGATCGAAGATCAGCTGCAGAGGGGGAAAGAAGATTGCTCTCCCCTACCGCCAGCGCACTTTGGGACTTCAGATGAATGGACGTGCCTGATTTTTCGACTCGAATGGATGAAAAAAAAAACCAAGTTTTGTGCCAAATGGATGGAATGGAATACAGATGAAATGTCGGTTTTGCCATTTAGTGGAATCGGATAGCCGGAAGAAAACGTTCACTGTCACACTGAACCACTTACTGTGGTTAATAGATAACTGGTAAAAAACCACATATCGGTTTCGTTCAAGCAGAAGTCACTAAGTTCAAAAACTTAGTTTTGAGATATAACCAATTTAAACTTTCAAGTCTTTATTAATATAGAAATAATTATTTTAAAGACTTCTAACTCCTACAGTAGATTTATTGTTGTTTAGATAGCTGGTTTGTATCACGAAATACTTAGTTGGAAATTCTATTCAGCTGCAGTAGTCCTTCAAAGGGAATTTTTGTGGACTTTGCCTGCTAAAATGTAGACTGTATGCGTGATTTCTTTTGAATCAGTAATAATTATTTAATGGAACTCTTTTGTTTACAGCCTCAGTTTGATTTATTTTTTATAAGTACCAGTTACACATTAACAATGTTAGCACATAAAAATATATTATTAATTATAATTTAAGTTATATCTTCTGTACTTAGTGACTTTTATCTACAAAAAAGTAAACTACATTTAAGACTTCTTTTAAATTAGTAATAATTACAGAATTAAGAACATTTATTTACAGCCTCAATTCGATTTATTTCTAAAATTTGACAGTGTCCGCACATAAAAATATATTATCAATTATAATTTATGTTAACATTTTAGCTTATTACATTGCATTAGCTATTTACACTTAAGTTGCCTTTACAATTCTCCACATAATGTATTTATTACGCCATAGTAACAAATAATTATTGCTATAGCAGACATATATTTTGATGACACCTTTATTATATTTCTACATAAAACCAACTTCATTCTCTGAATCGCTTTCTTGGCCGGGTTCCGGATTTAAATTCGCAGTGTTTTTTGAACTTCGCAAGGATTTATACTATAAATGAAATTCTTATGGTATCACTCCCTTATTACATATTCTGATGTCTCAGTCTCATTAGAAGAATATCCCTTGGTGCGGGGTTCAAAAGTAAATCTGCCAAAAATCACTAAGTGAACTCAGTGATTTTTGCCTGAACGATAAAAACGTTTTCGGGACTTAGTGATTTCTGCCTGAACGATAAAAACGCTTTCAAGACTTAGTGATTTCTTCCTGAACGATAAAAACGCTTCAGGACTTCGTGATTTCTACCTGACCGCCTCAGGACTCAGTAAAATTCGGAGATATCTGTAACTCAGCAACGGAAGCTCAAAGAAGTTAGCGAGTTTTACCTGACTGTAGAGAATTAATTGGAGATGACGAGGCGATATATATATCTCTAAATCGAAAATTGTGGACTTGGTGACATTTGGTCACCAAACCTGCCTGAACGACGACGATATCTTGGCTACGTTTTTTCCGCAAGCACGGTGGAATCCCGTATAATGTGTATTCGTATAACGCGGCGAAAAAATTGCAACTACTGATCATTCTCAGATACGGTAACGATTCGCGCTTCTGCGCACGCGCCAGGCATAGTTGATTTCATTAAACTAGGGGTGAAGTGAAAAATGGAGGGGGAGATGTTTACATTTTACTTAGCAGTAAAGGGAAACGTTTTATTTTCATTTATTGATTTGCTATAAGAACTAACTAAAATAATCGACGGGATGCTGTCTCTGCGGAACGGCCGTTGGGATTGAAGGGTGTAGACTTACTTACCTTACTCAACTGTGACTTTCTGGGACTAAAGTAGCTGTATGTGACTATAAATTTTATAGTCTATAGTGACTGTTAGTCTAGTGTGACTATGTGACTCTATCTATGTAAAAGTCTTCGTGATTTTCACCAACTTTGAAACTCGACTGTGGTTAAACCGTAATTACAAGTTCTAAAATTATTTTGCAATCTTCAATGTCTATCTTTCTCTGTTAAAAGAAACTAAAACCAACTCTATATTTTATTTGGTTCCGGAGCTTTAAGCGTTTAACTTTAGCACGAAATTCTACGTAATTCAACAATTCTTGAGTAATATTTCGCGAGATCGATGAATGAATTTTCTTATTATGCTTGAGCGCGCATCGGTCGCTGTGACGTCATCAAAATGTATAGTGATTTTCTTGATTTTCACCAACATTGCAGCTCGACTGTGACTAAACCTTAATTTCAAATTCTTAAATTCGTTTTGCAATCTTCAATGTCCACCTTTTTCTTGTTAAATGAAACTGAAAAAAACTCTCTATGTTATTTGGTTGCGGAGCTATAAGCGTTTGACTTGAGCGTGAAAAGCGTCATAATTTTTTCTTTTCCCGACACACCATTAGACCACTACCACTATGGAGGGACGTAATTCTACGTCAAAAAATAGGTATAATCGGACGAAGGTCACGACATAACAAAGAACTCCGGAAAAGCGCTCAACTTATATATTGCCAGTGATCACTTTCCGTTGTAAAATCGTTCAACAGTGATATTCTCGGGGTTTTGAAACGAACATTAGCATTCATACAGCGCGAGAAACATTTCCATATTATGCATAAATGTAACATTTCGTAGTTTAACAAGCAACACCACCTATCTCATTTTTTTGAAATTTCAAAGAGGAATATTCAAATGAATTTTTCGCAAACAATAACGAAAATTTCTAATTTTTTCACGTCTGGTTGGGAACATGTGAACCCATGTTCACAGTAGATCTTAAAACAATTCAGAAATATTCGTTATTGTTTGCGAAAAATTCATTTGAATATTCCTCTTTGAAATTTCAAAGAGAAAGATTCAAATGAATTTTCCGCAAACAATAACGAATATTTCTAATTTTTTTCACGTCCGGTTGGAACATGTGAACTCATGTCCATAGTAGATCTTAAAACAATTCAGAAATATTCGTTATTGTTTGCGAAAAATTCATTTGAATCTTCCTCTTTGAAATTTCAAAAAATTGAGGTAAACGGTGTTGCTTTTTAAGCGACGATTTTCACATAGATTTTATTATTTTTTTCATTCACTGGGTCATATCTCATTGTATTTAGTTTGAATGAAGTTTTCTGTTCTTGGTAGTTTCCCTTCCTATGACACACATATTTAGCATTGACTAACAATTTAGAGAACATGTTTGAACTTGCTTACATACAGGGTTTCCACACTTATCGTGATCAATAGCTAATTTCTAAACCGTTAGAGATAGACATATAGTTCCAAATGGAAAAATGCTTTAAATGAAGGGAAAAAGTATAATATATGTCTTTTGAGTCACTAAATATATTTCTGAAAAAAATACGAATTCTAACTTTTTATACGGTCCCCCGGTCCTATCAGTCATATTTAGTAAAATATTCTTGACACTTTAACATTTTAAACAAAAAAAGTCCCATGCTTCTGCGACTAAAACTGAGCGAGTTCTGGAGCTTCGAATTTCATGATTTTTAATCAATCAGCGGCCTCGTCAAGCAAGATCTATGCATTGATTGGTGGATCGTCTTCAAGACGGATATTGAAATGGTGTGAAGTGGTCTGAGTCAGCGATATTCAAAGTTCCATAACTCGGTCAGTTTCGTCGCAGAAGAGTGGGGCTTTTTTTGCTTAAAATATTAGAGTGTCAAAAAGATTTTACTAAATTTGACTGATAGAACCGGGGGACCGTATAAAAAGTGAGAATTCGTAACTTTTTCAGGAATAAATTTATACCCTCAAAACACATATATTATAATTATTCCCTTGATTTAAAGCATTTTTTTCAATTGGAACTACATGTCTATCCCTAACGGCTTAGAAATTAGCTATTGTTCAGGATAAGTGTGGACCCCCTGTATAATGAATGTCCCATATAGCGAGATTTGTTATTACGTGGAGCATATCCCTCGCGTTACACAGAAGTCCATTGTAGTTAGAAGACAGTGTCAGTTGTTTTGTAAAAACGAATGGAAAACATTTTTTTAATGGAGTGATTTTATATGCTCACTTGTGGATTCTATGTCTATCTGTATTATGAAGTATTAGCGAAAATATAGTTTATCTAATTCATTTCATTTTTTACAAATAAACAAGCAAAAAAGAATCTCGCAGTTCCTTTTGTAAGTGGTCTCCTACTTTTCCAAAATTATTTTAATTATGAATCAATAAGCTCATGAAATATTTCATAGGAAGATACATTATTTCCTGCTGCTTGAATTAATATGATATCAGTCTGAAATGTACAAATCTCAAAATTTTGAGCAATAACACCGAAACTGTTAAATCCAAACCAACTATTAAATACAAACTACGCACGCACTGCTGAAACGAATCGCAATTTCGAATTTCCTTTCCCCTCTTCCAGAAAACGCAAGTGCTCATTAATTATTTAATTTTCTCGCAAATTCGTCTCTCAAAAACTCTGGCAAGAGATTCGACGAGGCAGCTCGAGCTGCTTCAAGGGTGTTACGCGCGTAATTACTCTCAGAGATAAATGCCGTTAATTAAGCATGAAAACTTTGAGAACTGATAACACCCTCTCCCCTGGCAGCAAATAATTGAAAAGCAAAAAAATTACCGTTATAAGTGCAAGACAGCCCACTAAAGTAATAGAATGGATGTTAGTTAGTATTTGAAAGACAGGGCATTGAATTGTAGCCTTTTTTAATCAGCAGTAGAATGCAGATATTCTTTAATTTCAGTTCATGTGATTGAGGTAATTGAAAGAAATAACTGTATAGGATTTTGTAACTACAGTAATACCTCGTTGCAACAATATTTTAGGGACCAAATAAAGATATTGTTATAGAGAGATGTATTGTTATATCGAGGGGCGATATAAAAAGTTAAATTTTGGTTGTTTTAATATGGACACAATACAACAATATACATTTTGCAAAAAAAAGCATCACAACAGTGATGTTTGTTAAAGCATACAAAAATCTGAAAATTCATTATTAATACATACTCTTAAAAAAATATTGATACATACTCTTAAAAATATATTAATACATATTCTTAAAAATATATTAATACATACTCCTAAAAAGATATTAATACATAGTCTTAAAAGATATCAATACATACTCTTAAAATGATATTAATACATACTCTTAAAAAGATATTAATACATACTCTTAAAAAGATATTAATGCATACTCTTAAAAAGATATTAATACATACTCTTAAAGGTGTTTGTACGTGAGATGACGTGAATATCCTCCTTTATTCAAACTCCTTTATTTAAACCACAATTTTTTAAATGATCTCCTTATTAGTGTCTCATACTTTCCAAAAATAGTACGCGCAACGATGTAGAAGTTAATCGTCTTTATTTGATTTGTTGTATCCTTGGGCCGGTATAAAGCAAAATGTCATAAGTTATAAACAAATATTAAAAGCACTAATTATACACTCATAGTTTTAAAGATGAGATCGACAAAAAGCAAGCTTTACTTTAAGCAAGTATAATGCGAGGTATTTCTTAAATATATCTTTTAATAAAAGTCTGGGATGGAGCTGCTAAAGCAGGAATGCTTTATTCAAACCAATATCAAATAAAAATTTACTTAATAATATCCCAATATATTTATAAAGGTTTAACATAATCTGGGAAGTAAGTATCCCCAAATATATTTATAAAAGTTTAAAATATTCTTTTTTTTTTATTCAGTACACTAAAATTAAATGCCATATGCTTTTATAAATATCCCCTTTCCGTTAAATAACATACATTGTTCTCGAAGTCTTTAGCACAGAATTACATCGAAAGATTGTACAGTGAGCGCATAGCTGCATCAAACAATTAATATATACAAAGGCCTCCAAAGTACGATTGCACACACTCATCTCCTAATTTCATTTTTCTGAAAATTTGCACCTTTTCTTTAGAATCCATTTCTCCGGTCCTTTCAAACACCAACTACATTGTTTCCTCTTACGTTGCATAGCTTTCATTATTATGCAAAACGTTACCTTTTGTTACTCCTGGACATGACACGCATGCGCACATTTCATCCTGTCCTACTGCTTAATAGGTCTTTGACTATAAGTTTTTTTCCCCTCAAGGAAAGTTATTCTAAGCATTTCCCGCTTAATTAGTTGCATACATCATCAGCAATAATTATGTAGAGTTTGCTCGCTTTTCGTGAAAGCGAGTGTTTTAATTAATGGAGGCCCGTGTGAAAAGGGGTGTTTGGCTTTTAAAAAGGAAGTTTTAACTTTAAGGTTTATGGGTTGGTAGAAAAAAACTTGTGAGCTGTTTCCATTTTCTAGGATGGGCTGTAATTTACGGGAATAGATTATACATAGGCTGGTACATTGGAGAGTGAAATTCATTGTTTACTGTAGAGTTATATAATTCAGTTCCGCATTAGAATATATTACTTATAAAAGAATTAAAATAAGTGGTTTTTCATTGACTTTCATTTAGCTCCAAAACTGCTCATGAGCATGTTTTATAAAGCATAATTTATCACACACATCTAGTTTTGGTATCTAACGTTCACAATTTCTTGTGTATTAAATTTTTGTAAGAAAAATGTGATTACCATTGTGTGATTATTATATATATTAGAAACAAAGGTTAACAAAATGTGTTACATTCTCGGAAGTTCAAGAATAATATTTCCCACCAGTATCAAGGATTTCGCAGTACTACAACAATGCATATTTTTTCATAACAGTATTTTTGCTCGTAAATTTTTATTTACAGATTCACCCCAATTCCGTATATTTCCTCCCTAGACTGACGAATCTTGTCACCATTTATGAATCTACATGTTGTCCGAGGAGGATCTCTGTTATTCTAACCATTAATAACAAAAATACCAAAACCTGAAATGAAATACAGTTTTCAACAAAAGAATAAAGAAATCTAACAATTTTGTCACAGTACTCTTATAGTTATTAGTATCAGCACAGTTTATTGAACAAGCTCTATGGTGATTATTGAATAAGCTTTATTTCAGGTAATCGTGGATGTAAATTTCTAGACAGTTTTTTGTCTATTGAGCTTGTGTTCTCGAAAGCAGTTACAGATTCATTAACACATTTCTTAAAATTTTTCAAATATCTTTGGGCCTTTAATTCTATTTTCATCGCTTTCTCTCTATAATCTTCAACTACATCATATTCAGTTTTGAATTCCTGATCGGACAGATTATTCAAGTGATCAATATGTGTTAGTTCTAAAGTTTCTGCCTTTTGCTTAAAGATGTAAAAATTAGTCTCTATTTCATTAAAATCATCACTTGCCTCATTTAATAACAATTCTAATTTTTATGCGCTTTTGTAAAGCATATATGTTTTATTTCTGTTTCTGATATTATATTATTCTTAGATATTATTCTTATATTAGATATTATTCTGTTTTATTTCTTCATATCGTATCCATTTTTATCATTCAAGTGATATCAGCTGCAATCTTTAATCAGTATAATTCTCAGAATAATATCATCAGTAAGCGCCAAATAATATCTTCAAAATATAGTAAAATACTCTATATGGTATCTAAAATACAATATTGTTGCAAAAGTCTTTCTGTGGGTGTATGGTGTAAACAGTCCAACACGCAGGATAATGAAGAATGAAGGTTTAGTTACAAATATGCAGGAAAACACGTCGCACAGGTACAGGAAACAATAGTTCTTGCACAGATTAGCAATGTAAACAGACAACATTTCGCAGGTAATAACAGTTCAGCACTTTGATATTTAGCAACACAAACAGTCAGCAAATAACTAATAACAACAATAACAGCACTTTCAATAGCGCTCAGCTCACCAGCTTCAGGCTCGCACTGCGGACGAAACTCTAAAGTCGTTCCCAATGGATCAACACCCCCTCCGTCATCCATGCGCTCTCCTTATGTAGTCTCCCGCGGCAGGCCGTGACGTCACATGGAATCTTCTAGTACATTCAAGCGTATCTTCTCTCCTAATGGAAATATCGAGAAGATCCCAGCACCTTTGAGATCCCATATTTCGCCGCCAAAGTCGACAAATTTCTCGCCAAGTCGCCAAGATGGTCACCAGGTTTGTCGCCAAGGTCGGGGAACCAGACGTGGCTGCTACTAGTCATCCCATACTTACCCCTGTAAAACTCTCTTCCCAACCATAAGACTCACATTGCTGGGAAGCGACTTTCCATGTTTGTAACAATATCTTCAAAATGGCTAAATAAATAATCTCTCACCTTTTTAAATTCCTTTCGCGCAGTCAATCGAAAGCAGCTCACAAGCTTTTCGGTCAACCTGAGCACATTCCATGTATCTGGAAAGTTTCATCGCCATAATGTTAGGATATGGGCCTCTGAAAACCCAAACATTTCGGTCGAACATGAAGAAGACAGAGCTCCGCCCCATGCCCCGTACCTGAACATTACAGCAACCTAACCGGTTGAGTGGACATGGGACAACACACATGAACAAGAAAGTCCAAACTTAGTGCGTGGTGTGGTCTTTTACACGAAACTGTAATCTGGGTACATTTCTCTTTGTAGAGAAGACAATTAACTGTGATGTGTACCGGAATCTTCTTGAGTTATACGTTACACCTAATGTGATCATTTATTTTCGTCATCGAAACGGGACATCTACTAAATTTTAGGTAATAAGGATATGTATGCAAGGAAACGCACATTTCTTTATTTTTTATTTATTAATGAAAAAGACAAGAATGAATGTGTGAATATAAATAATTTATGTGATCTTGTATTTTTCTGGAGAACAAATTTTTGCTTCAGTATATTTGGCATCGATTTTAAAAAAGTTTGAAATTCTTAACAGGGTTTCTTACAGTTAACTATGATAATTAACGTTGCTTTAAGAATTGCGGCTTGCCAGTGTGTTTTTTGCTCGTCCACTACTTATTCAGAAGCGAAAAGTGCCAGGCAGACGGAATAAATTCAATAATTGTACGAAAGTTCGCTTGATTCAAATAATAAGTGTGAGAGTGTTTCATCAATTCCACCTGCCTACTTTTAATTGAAAAAGTTCCCATAGTTTCAGTCTTTTATTTGTTTTCAATCAATGTTAAACAATTCTCTCGCATATAAATCTCTTTAAACACGTCAAATTTGACGGAAAATCTCTAGAATGAAGAGGCAATTTGCACCCGTCATGCCACCATGGGTGATTTTCTAGTTGTTAAAGAAATAAGTGCCAGCTAGCATTGTGCTACACGCACAGCGCATGCCCCGTTTACGCCGCGTTACTTGACATTACCGATTTTTTTTAATTCTTCGCACCGTTTTTGAAATTGCCACCAAGGGTTGCTCTCTTTATGAAAACGGGACATTTCGAAGTTGTACTTGGGGATAACGGAACAGCCTACCTAGAAACGGGACGTATGGTAAAAATAGCCTCCTTTGGAGACCAGCTAGACCTGAATCTCTTATGCATAACTTTATATTCATGTTTCCCTTAACAAAATAGTTTTAAACTTCAAATTGCTATAGACATTTAACGCGCGTTCTTTTCGTAGCCTTGCAATTATTCTGTTCCTTGCCCACATTAACGTAAAATACGCAGTTGATTTCAACATTAAATTGGTGCGGCATATCTTACGTCCAGCAGCGTGCTAATTGGCTTAAAACATGGTGATAAAAAAGAATTAGAGCATAACAACGTTAATCTTTCAGTCCACTGGATTATTTTATTATATACTTACTATCTTGAGTACTTCCTTTACAGATTTCACAGGAAAAATTGATCAAATAAATGTAGAAAGTAAAATCCAGTTCGATATTTCCTCACCTTTCAACAGTGCAAGAGAAACAGGCAAGTAAACATTTCTTTAAACAATGAAAACGGTTTGAAATGCGTTGCAACAATCAAAAGTATTATTGTAAATTATGCCAAAAATAGTTTTAAAAATTTATTAAAATTAGAGAAAAACATTGTACGCCAACTTAATTGATATCATTAAAAAGTTAATTTTTTCAATTTTCAGATGGTGTAAAAATAATTTTTGTGCTGTAATAGCTTTTGAAGTTATTAAGGAAAAACCGTTAAAATTTAGATTTCTTTTTAATTAATTGAAATTCTAATTAATATTAAAAAACGGCTCCCAGCTGCACATTCCCACCCTCCAAAGTATGTTTGTACCAAATTTCGTCGCTCTAAGCCTGGTCCTGTCCTGTAGAGTGCCAACACACACAAATATTCTGCTTCATTATTAGTAGAGATTAGTCATACCACAATCAGAGCATTTACAACTGTTTTATTTCTGCAGGACGGTTTGTCCACATCACTGGGCACGTTTTGTACGTGAAGGACTTAATAGAGTGTTTCCCGATCAACAGATTGGTCGTGGAAGACCATTACCTTAGACTCAGCAATCGTCCGACATAACACCCCTGGATTTCTTCTTGTGGAGTTATATGAAAGACATTATTTATCAAGCACCAGTTTCTGATATTTCCGTTTTAAAGAAAATTATACAATTAGAAATCCTAACTATTACATCGTGAATCTTAAAAAAACATTTTGTGGGTTGATTGCTTGAGGTTTACAAGACAAAGGTAGCCCAGATTTTTCCAAAAGTTCTGCGATTAGCAGCAACTATCTTCGACTGGATTGTATAGAACTCCTTGAACGAATCCATAAAATGTATGGCAAACCTGAATCAGAAATTAAGGTTTGGATTTATTCTAGGTATTGTGTGTGTGTGTGTGATTTTTTTTAATATTAATTAATCAATCTAAAAGAAAGCTATTTCCTAGAACTTTATATGAAAATAACGAAGATCCTGATAACAGTGTTTAAAGTCAACTTTCTAAAAATTAAGTAGTTTGTCTCAGTTATACCCGCATGTGTTTGTCCTGTAGTCAACAAAATGTTCAAAACTGATTATTTTCGTTGTGCATTGGTGTACAACACCAATAACCGAAATAAAACACCAATTAACCGAAATAAAATACAACACCAATTAACCGAATTAAAGGAGGGAAGCCATTTCGGAAAAGGATTTTTTCGGTTAAGTCATGAACATCTATTGCTATTTTATATCTAATTACAGTATGTAATTCTGAAACGTTTTGACTGTAAAAGGAATTAAAAACTCTCTTTCTAGGCTACATTTATGTTCTTTATTAACCATCCATCGTTAAGTTAACCCTCTATCGACTCATGCGCAATGCGTGTGACAGTCACATATATACAATATTGTAATTAATGTTGTCAATATCTATTACTTTTAATAGTAACATTCTAAAATTAATCACTGCATTTTTCGGGAAGGCTTAAAAGAAAAAAGTCGGGATATCGTTGCAAAAAATATCTCGCTTTTCTGCGATTATTTCCTTGCAGTACAACACGTGTTTTTCGGATTTTTGATTTCAGAGGCATTTTGGATAATCTGGGAATCAGTTGGTTCGATTTCGGTGAACGTGGTTTTACCGTATTATTTTTATTACTTTGTGCCTTTCCCTTTGCACGGTTTGTTTTATAGCATTTTATGGTTATTATTGAAGTATGAATACATTTTCCCTTCTATTCCATTTTATCTTTTTTATAAACAAATTTGTGTTTTCGTTCTGAACCCTCTTGGATTTGATTGTAGAAATTCAGAGTACTATTTTCCACTCCAGAGTACTAGTTTCCATCAGTTTGGAATACTTCCATTCAGAATATTTGAAATACGAACACCAATATCCATTTCTAGGAAAATAATCCGAAAAAAGTTGTCATCCAAACTTTAGATGTGAATTCAAACGAACACACAAACTGATACGTTCCTAATTTCTTCTTCCTCTTAGAAATGCCACCACATTTTTATTCATTATATATATTATATATTATATTATTCAATATTTTATTCATATTCGACCAATTTATTCATTATTCTCGAAAACCTGTCTTTAAAATACCCTCACAAGATCTTTGAAATTTTTCTTCGTCCTTTTCATCTGTTTTAGATTTGTTTGCAGCCATTTCTTGCAAACCTAATGGCTGTATGAAATGGCTTCAGACGCATTTCATGATAGAATATCTAATTAAAGAGTATCTGAAGCAGTCTTATATCAGTATAAAATATGCCGCTGTGGCCTAGTGGTAAGCTTTGGGGCCTCGGGGTGCCTGGTTCAAAGCTCGATTCCAATGAAGATCCATCGGGTATTGGACCTGTTGCATGCTAAACCATACATAGGGGGCCAAACGTCCTCACGTTGGTGTGGTGCGGAAGTTTGGAGAGGGGGTGCAGTTCAGATGTCGTTCTCATCATCTGACCGAGGTTGAAAATTACGAGGTCCGTCCCAAAATATCCCTCGTGTTGCTTCAAAATTGCTACGATAATATAACTAAACTAAACGAAAAAGTATTGCTACGAACATGGAAAGTCGCTTCCCAGCAATGTTAGTCTTATGGTTGGGAAGAGAGTTTTACAGGGGTAAGTATGAGATGACTGGCAGCAGCCAGGCCTGGACTTCTAACGTTGGCGACCTTGGCGACAAATCGATGATTCCGGAAAATGCGACTCTTTTCTCGATATCTCTATTAGGAAAGAAAGTACGCTTGAATGTACGAGAAAACTCCATGTGACATCATGACCTGTCGGGAAGAGTATATAAGGGCCGGTCTAGGAGCAGGGAGTGTTGATCCACTGGAACGACTTGTTTCGTCTACAGTGCGAGCTAGGAAGCTGGTTAGCTGATCGATATTGGTGTTATTAGTGATTTTCTGACTGTTTATGTTGCTAAATCTCGAAATGCTGAACTGTTATCACCTGTGAATTGTTGTCTCTTTGAGTAGATAATCTGTGCAAGATCTATTGTTTCCTGTTACCTGTGCTACGTGTTTTCCTGCATATTTGTGAACAAGCCTTCATTCTCCATTATCCTGCATGTTGGACTGTTTACACCATACACCCACAGAAAGATTTTTGTAACAGTATGAATACTTACATTTAGAATATTTTAAATAGCCTAAACAATCTTATTTCTTGGAAGATAATAACAACGAGGTTTAGCATCCAAACTTCGCTAGAGTGTCTCAAACAAGCACGGAAACTGATCGATTCCGAATTTCTTCTTCATCCTAGAACTGCAATTATACCCTTAATTATTTAATATTTTCGAAAATTCGTCTTTCAAAAACTCTCGCAAGAGGTTCGACGAGATAGGTCGAGCTGCGTCGAGAGTATTACGCGCGTAATTACTCTCAGAGATAAATGCCGTTAATTAAGCATAATACTTCGAGAACTGATAACACTCTCTCCCCTGATGGCTAATTGGAGAAGGAAAAAAATTATCACAATGCAAGATAGACAACTGAAGCAGCACAATGGATAATAATAAAGTACTTGAAAGACGGGACATTAAGTTGCCTTCTTTTTTTCGTCAGCAAGAAATGAGAACGTCTTTTAATTTCAGTGCTAGGAAGACATGATTGGATTACGATTTGCAACAAGGGGTATTTCAGTGGAAGATGTTTGAGTCGTACTATTCGGTGCAAAGTATTGTAAAAAGGAATGCTAATTTGAGCAGTAATCTACGATTAATAATGATATGGTTTAAGTAATTATAGCTTTCTGCAAGCATTTTAATTTCATAATTATTCATAATGATCACTGAAGAATATTTTAAATGCATATTAAAGCTGAAATATAAAGGAAGAGCTTCGTATTTGTAATCGTAATAATTAATTAATTAGTTGCAATTTCATTAAATTAGTTAAGAAATATTTTGCTCATAGTATGCAGAACGTCTTTTAATTTCAGTGATAGAAAGACATGATTGAATTACGATTTGCTTCGAGTGATATTTCAGTACGAGGTGTTTATATGATACAATTTAGTGCAAAGTGCTGTAAAGAGGAATACTAATTTGAGATTCACAATGATATGGTTTAAGTAATTATGGCTTTCTATCAGCGTTTTCATTTTTCATAACGATGATAGAATTTAAAAAATGAAACTGAGCTTATGATTGCTGAAATATACAGGAAGTGCTTTCAATACAAGCTCATAATAATGGATTGAAAATTATAATTCGATGAAATTATTTAAGTTTTATGCCATTGTAATAGTTATTTATTAATTATTTTCGTGTAAAAGAGCTAAAGTTGAATGAATTATTAAGTTGGATATATTTATTATTTTATGAAGATAATTTAAGAAAATGTAGAGATCCCATAATACCGAAAAAATAAGAGAAACTCGTTTTAAATACAAGAATTAAGGATCATTATCAGATTGATAGACAGGGGGCGAAGGTTTAGCCTCTCAATTTTTTTAATTTTATTGCAAATCTATAAATAAACTTTAATCTATTTTTCCCCGTGGAACTTTGTATTAAGAATTATATTGCAATAAAATTAAATATAATAAAACAAAGCAACTTAAAAAGTAATTTCACAGAGTGCGATTTATGAGTAAAAATTCCAATATTTTCGGTTTATAATTAGTGATTTATCTTTCACCGTATTATTATTCATCGTCATATATTATATGTTCATCTTAATTAATTTAAAAGCATCTTCTTTCGTTAATACTTTAATTTCGATTATTTTATATATCAAACGCTTTTATCTTGAATTTTCTTTAAGTTAGAATAATTTTTAACGGATTTTCCACCTCCTAAAGTCAGAGCGCTTCATTCCATAATATTGTTGTCTTCCTGATCTTATCTAGAGGTAGTATTACGGCATCATGAGAATTCATAAAATTTTTACCTGATAACTAACACATCACTTAAATCGGATAATGTGTTCTTATATTTATATAGTTCTTGCACATGTTAATGTTTTTTATTATCATATATCGAAAAAGTTTTTTTATGTAATAAATCTTATTCATATTTCTTTCCTTTATTTTTATACAATCTCTTCGTTCATTATTCTTAGACGTCAACACAGCCTTGTCTTTCGGCAGCGAAAAGTGATATCCTTTTACGTTTTGACCACAAATATATAAGCTTCTTTAAGGAGACATACGACTGTTAAACTTCGAAAATTTTAGATTCTATGAAAAAAACATATTATTCGGCTGTCGTTTCTGAACAATTTAAAGCATTTCGCATTAAAAAATTCCTATAATTATGAAAGTTATGAAGGAAAATGTATCAGCTCTTCAACGTGAACATTGAATATAGCCATATCTTTAATGCTCCATATCTCAAAATGTGTTTTTTTGATATTGCGCGCACGATATGTCGAGAACTATTGAATATTTTTACATAAACTTTTTACCGAATATATATTTTGCTGTGTTGTACAAATTGAACCACAGTTTTGTACATATTTCCTCCAAAGAAAATTTTAGTGGGGTTAGAAAAATTTAAATTTTAACTATTTTTAACATTTTTATTTTAAATTGGTATATAAAGTAGAAATTAAATTTAAATGTTAATAAATTGAGGTTCAGTTTCTTAAACGGACTGTTTGGATTACTTAGATACCCAAAATATTGTGTTTAGATAAATATTTTATCCGTAATCATGCGCGCAAGGTGACTATCTCATTTTTTCTCCAAAAATTATACTCATATTTATTACTATCTCAAATAAATGCATACCAATATGAAGGTTTGGAAATGTGTGTACTACAAGAGAAAGAACAGATATTTTTCTAGAAAAAAAATGAGTTTGTGAATTGCATTGTTTCGGAGATATAATGTATCGAATTTGACAGTTTTCCACCATTTTTACGAGGTTTAAGAGTCGTATGTCCAATTAAAGTCATATAACTATTTTGGTCGTCAACGCTTAACACGAAAGTAATATATTACACTACTATGAAACCTATTTTCAGCAAAGAAGAGAAAGATTCCCCAAAGCTTCAAACGCAATCCCTTTCCTTTCACAATAGCAAATTTTTTGACAGCCTTATGCACAATCTTTTATTGAAAGAATGCACAGTAAGCGGATACGTGCACCTTTCCATTAAGAATACAAAAGCCTCCGAAAGAGGATTACATACACTCAGCAACTAATTTGATCTTCCTGACAATTTGCACCCTTTCTTCATAATCCAATTCCTTCGCCCTTTCAAAAACTATGCACATTGTTTCACCCAACGTTGTGAAGCCTTCATTATTATGCAAAGCATTACCTTTTGTTAGTCCAGGATATACCACGCATGCGCGCATATCACCCTGCCTTATCGCTTAATAGCTCCATGGCCATAAGCCCTTTTTTGTGGAAGGAAGGTTATTCCAAGTACTTTCTGCTTAATTAGTTGCATACATCATAGGTAATAATTATGTCGGGTGGAAGTCTGCTTTAGTCGCTTTTCGTGAAAGCGAGTGTTTTAATTAATGGAGGTCCGTGCGGAAAGGGATTCTAAGCTTTGTAAAAAGAACATTTTAATTTTTAGGTTTATGGGTTGGCAGAAAAAATTGTTAAAATGTTCGCGGATTTTAGGATGGGTAGTAATTTACAGGAGTAGCTTACGTTTAAGCTGGTATATTTCAGAGTGGTACTCGTTGCTTCCTTTCGAGTTTTAACATTCACTAGCTGTTATGCCCGATGTTGCTCGGGATTAAAATACTTTCATGTCTAATATTTTTGATTAAAAAACTACTATGGAATAGAAAATTACAATACCCAATATTCTTTTATTGTCTGAAATGTTTTTCAATTAAAATGAGAATATAAGCTGAACCAGACGATTTTTAAAAACCGCCGATAGCTAATTTTCTCCATAAGTTATTAGTATTTATAGCATAGGTACTTCAAATTTTGTTCATAAATCTTGCAGTATAAAAAAGATTTTAACGGTTGTTTTGAGACAATTACATACTAAGTTTTCATTGAGAAAAAACGTTAGAATAAATATGAATAAAAAAATAATAAAATTCGTCTTCATCCAAAATTCATTTAATGTGATCTAGCAACAGTTCTTCACCAATAAAAAAAGTATTATAAATTGTAAATTTTATACACAATTTAATTTTTGAAATAATCTTAAAATGAGGGTAACGAGTTGAACGGAAATGAAAGTCGTGTCATGGAAAGCTAATTTTTAAAACTTTTATTATGTGTACAAATAGTTTTTGTGACATAATACATATTTTCGAAAAATATCGTGAAAAATGCCAAAATCTTGCTTAATTTCCAATGAACTGAAATTTTAATAAGATTTGGGGCTTTTAAAAGTTGACGGATGACTCTCTTCTTATATAAAAAATATTTATAAAAATAAGCAAAAATTTCAGAAATAAAGATAAATTAGTTCAAAGTCTGGCCGTTGCCTAGCAATGCAGAACCTATAAATTTGAGTTACTTCAAAATCGTCTGCACGTAAATAACAGTTATTAAACTTCAAAAAATAATAAAAATTGAAGAAAAAATGTCGCAGATATAAAATTGGTATCATTGAAAAGGTAAACTTTTGAACTTTAAGGTGGTATAAAACTTTTTGGGAGATAATTTGCTCCGAAATTACAGCGGGAAAACGGTTTCGATTAATTTCTAATTAACTGACTGTTTAATTAACTGTTAGGATTCGAAAAGTTGACAATAATCTTCCTCTTGTCTTAAATAATAAGTGTGCAAAGTTTGGTTGAAATCTATCCAGTAGTTTAGGAGGAGATGTGGAACATACCCACATACATACCCACAATGTCTTTTATTTATATTAAGATTTCCACATCGGACTACTCTATTAAGGATTCATTAAACTTTCAATAAAATTTTTTTCTTAATATGATTAAAGTATTAGCAGAATAAACCATTTCATCAAAGACCGTTGTACATATGCCAACAAGCGCAAAATTTGATAGACTGAATATTCAATCCTTCAACACCGGGAATTAAGTGCGCTTGTAATTGGCATATACATTAAAAATTTGTCGAATAATGATTTTGCTTGTCATTACCTAGCTAAATTTTTATCGGAAGTTATCTTCTCGCTTTGTTTGCCCTATGATTTTCATTATTTGTAATTTATTTAAAAACAAAAGGATTGATTAAAATTCATCATAAGTATGGTAACTAATTACTTAGAAATAATACTGCTGAAATTTCTGCCCTTGAATAAGAAACGAGATGTGAAGACAAGGCAAATTAAATTAAATCGAAATATTAATACCAGTTGTTAAAAATGTAAAAATAAATTAGATAGTGAAAACACAGAACAACCGTATTATTTGTTTTGTTGCTATTTTACTTCAAGAAATTGTCTTTTCAAAGAAATACTTTTTCTTGTGTTATAAACTTTAATAATTCGTATTTGTAGTATCATTATTAATGTTCATGCTGATGAATATTTCAGTTGTATCTGTTTGTGAAACAAATTATATTAATAACCTATTTCATACCATACAAAAATTTCTTTATTTATATTGCATCATTATAAACATATGTGTACGTTTTCAGACAAATTAACACTCATATGCCCAAATCCCACTGAAAATTTCAATGTTATAGTGACACTGAAATGTTAAGTGGAGAATTAATAAGTTTATCTTAGTTAAGAGAATTAATAAGAGAATAATAAGTTTATCTCAGTTAAGAG